>OX411306.1:160701742-160969242 GCA_948150685.1 Rhaphigaster nebulosa
AATCCATAGACTTATTCTTTCTTTTTGTTTTTTTTCGTAATTCTATAGAATGTTCTATTTTCGTTTTATTTCTTTATGTACATAATTGTAAATATTTAGAAGTTAAATTTTAATTTTTCTTTATTTGTTCTATTTTATTTTTTATTATTATTATTATTTATTTTTTTTAAACTATAATTCAGAATGTCTACTGATAAATTATCGAGCATGGAAATGGATGAAAAGACCGCCTTCTCTGAAATTAGCGAAACTGATTCTCAGCATCTGAAAAGACGAACTCTCCAGAAACGTCAAAGAAATGCTCCTCCTGGCTCCGCTGGGAACTCACCAAAAAAAAAAATAATAAAAGAGGAAAGTCTAAACAGGCTTTACCACCAACTGAAACCCGCAGTAAATCTGCAGCCAACCCAATTGAAACAAACCCGACAACATCAGCCACTCCTACCAGCAATCAAACAGCCCTCAATAACACTGCTACTGAATCATCCGGACCACGGAAATCCGCTGAACCTGAGCCACCGTCAATATTTGTTACCAATATTCGCGACTTCATGGCATTTGGTAAAGAAATATCTATATTAATTGGACAAACAAATTTTAAATGTTTCTCCAGGATCCATGATATTAAAATTAATACGACCAATAAAGACAACTACAAAAAACTTTTAAATCATTTATCCGAAAAAAAATTCGACTTTCACTGTTTCCAGCTAAAAGAAGAAAAAACATTCAGAGTAGTTTCGAGGGGACTACACACCACCACCCCCACTACTGCCATAAAGAATGACATCGAAGAATTAGGATTTAATGTGCGACATGTTTCTGGTGTGATCCATTCAACTGAAAAGTATCCATTGCCCTTGTTCTTCGTTGACCTGGAGCCAGCATGGTTCAAACATACTCGCCACAAATGTCAGATGTCACCAAAAAACATCTACCTGAAACACAGGCGCCTCAAACCTCCTTTTCCCAACCTCAGACCTCCTACTCTCAACCCCAGACCTCAGAGCCTCAGACCTCTTATCCTCAGCCTCATCCTAAAATACTAAAAAATGACATAGCCCCTAAAAATATTTCACAAAGAGTGAAATTACCGCCACCTACCCTAGCACAAATCCCAAACTTCCACCTCGGTCCCAATCTTCCTCTTCATCTCAGTTTAATCCCTCACCAGAAGCTCCATTAAACATGGACCCTATAAAACGATCCCAAAGGAGAATTCAACCCCCAACTAGACCGATTAATCCTCCACCCCTAGACACTACCTTCTACTCCTATCCAAGCCAAACCACATCCGATATAGCATCAGTCCTTCAATCCTTCCTTCGTGATCTACATGACACGATCCGACCACTCATCACCCTCCTTACTAGAGTCCTTACATAAGTCCCGCTCAATATCCCAAGATGAACCAAAAGCCCCTAGCTATCCTATTGTGGAATGCAAATGGCCTTAATAACCATCGAGACGAACTTGGCAAATTTCTCCATGAAAATTCCATAGACATCGCACTGGTGACTGAAATCCATTTCACAACACAATCTTACTTTTACCTACGTGACTACATCACATACATATCAAATCGCCCAAACAACACATCCCACGCAGGCTCTTGTATACTACTCATAAAGCCTTACCTCATTTCCAGATTCCATCCACTCCAGCTGACACCATTCAATCAACCTCTATAACCTTGTCCGCCTCAGCCGTTTAACATTACATTCTCAGCTGTATACTGCCCGCCTGGTAATTCCCTGACCTATGATCACCTTGATTCCAACAATCCTCATCCTGACATCCTTAATCCTACCCACCTTGAGCACGTTGAAGCGGAATTAACTATCCCTCTCCAAATGTCCCTTCCTCTTAAAGCGTTTCACCCTTCAGAAATAATCAATATCATCCACAAATTGGCTTCCAAAAAAGCTCCTAGCCACGATCTCATTACATCCCATATCCTAAAACAGCTCCCTCGAAAAGCTATACTACTTCTGACATATATATATATATAATGCTGCACTCCGATCCACCTATTTTCCCGATCCTTGGAAACTGTCTATAACAAAAATGGTACCAAAACCCAAAAAGCCACCTGAATACTTATCCTCCTATCGCCCTATCTCCCTTTTACCTACCATGGGAAAAAATCCTAGAAAAACTCATGCTAAAACGCATTTATCCGATTCTAGATTCATTTTACGTGATTCTTGACCACCAGTTTGTATTTCGAACATCTCATTCTACTATCCAGCAGTGTCATTGTGTTGTGGATGTAATATCCTCTACATTGGAGCGCGGAATGTACTGAATGGGAGTCTTTCTCGACGTTGAACAAGATTTTGATCGAGTCTGCTTTACAAACTCCGTCAAAAAATTTCGTCCCAGGATCTACCCTTGAATTTTAAAAAAAAATTTAAATAATCGCTCATAAATCAGGAACCCTTTGAATAATTCAAAGAAAAATTGGCGTATCGGTAAAGGTTCTTAAATTACGCAATTACTTTAACAGTAATGTTCCTACGTGTTTTAGAACCAACGTTACCCGCAAAAAACTTCATTTTCGTTTTCATATGGTATTCAACTTTTTTTACCCAGATCATCTAAGATAATGCAATAGCTTTTAGAAATATAGAAAGAAGAAACTCCTCTCGGATAACCTGAAGGATTCGAGGAGATAACAGAGCTTCAAACCCAAACTTAATTTTGAGGCTTTAAAATTGTTTAGCACACTCGAGAATCAAAAAAAAAGTTTTTTTTTCGATGATTTTTTTAACATTAAGATTTATTGATGTGCTGAATCCAAACCTGCAATCATTGTTGGTGTGAAGAAATCTATGAGACTAGTTTACTTAATAATTTAAATACATTTTTAAATTTCTTTGGCCAAAAATAAATTATTTTTTAATGTTTATATTTTTCCTTTAATATGCGCTAAAAAGCAAATATTTAGCTGAAAAATCATGTTGATATCATTCCCCAAACACGAAATATAAAATAAAGCATGTTCAATATATTTTATTTTTTTTATTAGCTCCTAAGGTCCATTGGATGAAACAGAAGGATATGGGTCAGCTTTGTTTCAATGTAGAATCACCCAAAAAATTATCAAAATCGGCGACGGACTCACCGTGCACTCCCCTTGTCAGTCTAAAATTGGCCTTAACAGTTTTATAATAATTATGATAATAGTTTTTCGGACGAAAATATGTTCGATAATTTATTTTCAGCCATTTTCAGTTGAGGTCAGAACCTAATTATTACTGCATTAATTAGGTCACAACTTTCGATTTCCGCTCGCTCAAGAGATATACAAATCCTGAAAAGATCCTTTTCAGTTGAGGTCGGACCCTTACCGTAATTTAAATTATTACTGCTTTGGGTACAAGTTTACCATACCACCGGAAGTCGACTACACAAATAATTTTAAATAATATATAATTAAATCAGTAATAATTCCGATGAATACGAATCTTACAATTGAATACAAAGCAGTAAGTTAGCATAAATGGCGCTAGAGAGTGCTAGTGCGGCGACCTAGGGGTAACATGGGGTACATATAATAATGATGATGCGATCCGATTGTAAGTAAAGTTAAGCCGTTTTTTTTTTATTAAATTTTTGAACGAGCATGCCCATTTCAAATTATCATTACAGGCGACTTTGTTTTGTATGTGTGTGTAGGTATCGTTTATTAGTCTTCCAAGGACGATATTCGCAAAAAAAATATCAACTGTAATGTCAATTATAAATGCGGATGCTCGATCAAAAATTCAATTAAAACAACGGAAACAGAATCCTGGAAAAACTAATAAACGATACGTGAAAAAAAAAAGAAAAGTCAGCTGTAATGGTAATTCGTAATGGGCATGCTCGATCAAAAATTCAATTAAAAAAATAAAACGAATCAGAACCCTCAAAAGTCTAATGAATGATTCGTATACCGGAGAAACCTTCAGAATTAAGAGTAAATCGAAGTGCGTATGTGCGATCAAAACTCAAATGGTAAATTCGAATATATTGGCCTTAAAAACTTATAAATGATACACTATAATTAAAAAAAAAATCAGCTGTAATGTTAATTGGAAATTCGCATGATCGATCTAAAATTCATTTAAAAACAACGGAATCAGAATCCTCGAAGACCTGATAAACTATCCTTACATTAAAAAAAAAAACTTCATTACCAACGGTGAATCGATACGCGTTTCGACGCGCGATTAAAAATCCGATAGTAAATTCAAAAATATCGTCCTCTAAAACCTAATAATATATATATATATATATATATATATATATATATATATATATATATACTGAATAATTTAGCAAACTTATAATTAATTAGAAATGTTCGTGCTCCAACAAAATTTCAATAGTAAATTCGACATTAGCTACTTAGAAAATCCGTTGAACGATCACCATGAAATTCATACCTCTCCTCTTCAAAAAAAGTCAATAGAATGAATTCAAGACCTGTTGGGTTACAATTGAAATAGAGAGGGTTACAATTAAAATGGAAAAGTTACAATTGAAATAGAAAATGAGATAATAGATTTGAAAATGGTTATAATTGATTTGGAAATGATAGGTAGTTACAGTAGTAGACACGTTTTATTCTAATAGTCGATACCCTCTTTTCTACTATTGGATCCGGCTCTGATATGGCACGGATCAAACTTATGACATGCTTCTGGTCACTAAATTAGTTAATTTAAACTAAAATAGACGGTTGAATAAGATTCCAGTAGTAGACACATTGGAAAATCATACAAATCTCCATCCAGAAGTAGACACCTCTACTAATTGTTAATTATTCTGTTTAAACTGATAAATAAACTAGTCATTGTCATCAGACGGAACCATCTTAATCAACTAATAACAAAAAAAATTAAATATTAGTAAATAAAATGTTGTGATGTTTGTCCGTTGAGTCTTACAATGCCCTTTGGATCTTGATAAACGAATTTAATAGCACTCACCAGGTTTGCTGGAACTCTGCTTCTAATTAGTGCGTCCCACATCACCTGTCTCAGAACTGAATCGGAAGCGGCCCTCAGATCGAGAAATGGCAGATAGACTTCTTTGCGGTCTCATGTTTATTCCTCAATCATCCGGAGGTTGAAAATCCTGGTCCTGGGTCTGTCTGCTAGGTCTAAAGCAGCTTGCTCCTCTTCCAGATCTTGCTCTACCATAGTCGCTGCTATGAAATTTTTGTGTATAGCTTGTACACGACTGACGAGAGGCATATTGACCTAGTTCCCACATTCACATTGCCTGTTTTTTTTTTTTTTTTGCTTTTTTGTCTGTGTGATTCAAAACCTTTCCACTTTTATAAAGGAGTAAAGCAGGGAGATAACTTTTTATCCTTTTTATGGATGAGATATGGAAGTTTTGTAAGAGGAGAACTCCAAGAGCTATAGTGAGGTCAGGCAGTCTCAAAAACATCAGTTTTTGCTCAGGCGATGATCTACGCTGACGATATGGTCCTCATTGCTGACTCCCAGGAGGCTCTCCAGTCATCATTGGTCGAATGGCATGAAGGGTTGCGCATAAATCAGACTAAAAGCAAGGTTATATGCGTGGACAGAGATAATTTGAAGACTTGCATTTTATGTATTGTGAACACCTAGAACTAGCAAATACATAAACGTATCTAGAGACAATTATTCGTAAAGATAGTTAAATAGACCAGGAGGTTCTAAATCTGGTAATGAAGGCTAATGGACACAATCATAAGCAAGCAGAGTGGCTAAACTTAGGTTACTTAAATCTGTGTTCTTATCAGTGCTCCTGTTTGGATCAGAAAGTTGGACAACCCTCGCCAAGCATGCAAGCACGATCACAGCGGCTGAAATGAGATTCCTTCGATGAATGGTTGGTAAGACTAGATCACACTGGATGAGCGGTAGCTAAAATGATATAGGCACATCTGCAGGATAGACGATACCCGAAAGGGCGAGTGATTCTTGAAAACAAGATCGGAAGGCAGACGTCCATGTGACAAACACTGGCTTACGTACTCTTACTATGTTAGAAAACTGGCGGCAGCAAGTGGATGCACTATTCCGGAGATAAGAAGTCTAGCAGGGAGCAGAGACCAATGGGCTAGGAGTTAGAGGAAGAAGATGGAAATAAGACGGCTAAACATGGCAGAATCTACTTAGCTCCTTAAGGAGTTTCTCGAGCTGAAGGAGCTGTCCTCAGTTAGAAACTTCTTAGGAGCTAGAAACTCCGTAAGGAGCTGTGGGCACAGAACTCAGTAATCTGCCTTAAACTAAGCTTATCCTTAATAATCTGTGTAAGGAATATTGGCGGGAGTCTCTCTTAGCAACAACCAAGACCACACTCCTTCTTTCAGCACCAATTATGAATTTCTACTTCATTTCATAACCTTATTTTTTTAAAGTCTAAACTTTTAGTGAATACTTACTTGCTTGCTGTCTACTATTGGTGCCTTTACTCTACCACTTATTCTATAAATAGTAAGTTGCTTTAAGTTAAAACGAATGAAAAATAAAAATTTAATTCCAGGTTACATGAAGAAGATGAATTTTCTTTGGACACATTTGCTGAAAAATTAATAGATTCTCAAACAACTACCAAGACTAAAGATCAGCAGGCTCCTGCAGACGGAGAATCCTTAGATCAGGAAGAAGATAATGAACTCATTGATGAATTTCATCTGGAAGAGGAATAATATCATTTAGTTTTATTGACCATCATTAAGAAAAACAGATTCATATCTTGATTATTATTTGTTTTGGACTATATTTGTAACTATTTTAAATTAAAAAAAAAAATGAAAAATCGATGCAAATAATAGTTATGTATAATCTTCACAGATATCATTCCTTCTACAGATTATTATTTTCATATTTGGATATCGTAGTTTATTTTTATTATTCCCCTGTTGGTGCATTGCGGTGCTTTTGAAAAATTTTCTTCGGAGGAGTTGCAACATTTGGGTGTGAATCCGTCGATTAAGAAATTAGGACAATTTTTTGATAGATGATTTTCGGAGCATTTTAGACACATTAAAATTAAAGCAATTTCGCGCCATGTGATTAAATTCTTGACAGACGTAGCATTGCGTAATTACTTTGTTTGACCTTTATTTATCCCATTTAATAACCATGTTACAACAGTGAATATGGAATTTATTTTCTGTAATTATTCCTTGTTATCCAGAATTACTACGGATAATGGAAGTTCTATCGAGTCATTACCAATTTTTTTTTTCCATATGGTAGAGTTTATGTATTTCTAAGCCTTGATTACGTAAATCGGCGGTGACTTCTAATGGAAGTTCAGTGGCATCCCTTTTAGTACTACCTTTAGTTTCATCTCATTAAGAATGAAAACCGAGGTTTTGATCTTTAAATTCGATTTTGATGAGAGCAAAGTCTTGACTATTGTAAACATAAAAAGTACTTCTATTAGCATTAAACTTTATATTTAAGTCTTTCCCTTTTGGTTTAATGTGGTTGATTATCCATTTAATGCTGTTATATGAACTTTATTTTGGGAACTTGGAGTGGATAGAGGACTTGAACTGGAGGAGATTGCAGACGTATTGAGGGAGCTTTCTGTTAATTATTTGGTAAAAGAATGAGCAGGAATATTGTCTACAGAAGGAGTTGAAGAGCCACTCTAACGGCATAATGATGTGAAAAAGGGGCATGCATCATTATTATTATACTTCAAATAAAGAAATTGTCTTTGTATTTAGTCCCAGATCCGTGGCGCCTATCTGTTCGCAACGCTCGCGCTGGTCGCCCTGCCCACGTGACGCTTCGTGTAATAGATATAGTAATGCTTTTCATTTTTAAAGTAGATTTATTACAAACTAATATTATACATCACATAATGACATATTAGTTTGTAATAAATCTACTTGTAAGTAATTAAGTGTCTAAAATGCTCCGAAAATCATCTATCAAAAGATTGCCCTAATTTCTTAATCGACCCAAATGTTGCATTGCGACACATCCAGATGTTGCAACTGCTCCGAAGAACATTTTTAAAATGCACCGCAATGCACCACATTCAGAAGTAACATAGAACTGCAATTGAGTAAGTAAGATCACATCCCATGGTCTAAATCAGTACAATACCTCGAATTAACTCTGGACAAATCCTTAACTTTCACAGAACACATTAGCAGGAAAATAGATTAGCCAAAAAAATTGTATTTAAAATGTTCCCATATTTCAATAAAAAATCCAAACTAAGCCTCCAAAACAAAAATCAGTGATCCGAGCTCAGCTTACCTACGCCTTGTGTGAAGATCAACATTTAAAACTAATTTCAATAAACGAGAAATAATTCAAAATTTTTGTGAGAAGATCTTTAATAACTATCCCAGATATACTAAAATCACGTCCATGCTCCAAGACTTAGAACTTCCCACAATTCTACAATAAGTCTTCGCTCAAACCAAATCATATTTTGCGAGAGCAATAGCTTCCAATCCGATATAAGAGATCGGTAATTACAATAAAAATTCTCTTTGCCGTTACACTCACAAAAGAACGAAATACGTAATCCTAACCTAGCATAGTTTGTGTGTCAGATTTATTATATTTTACTCTAATTATGTATTTTTCTATGTTCGTTTTTTATTTTCTATTTTTCTTACTATTATTATACGAAAAATGTAAATATGCAAAATCTAATTTAAAAAAATTGTTTTAAAAATTATTAATCATGTAAAGGATGTAAAATCCGGAACATGATTACACCGAGTTTTTGTAATTTAAAAAAAAAAAAGTTGAGAATAAAACTTTATTATTATATATACAGGATCATCTATTTGCTCTTTTTCTATCAAGGCAGGTTATTTTCGGGGTAGTGTTGCTGTAATAGCTTGAGCATGCTGTGTGATTGGGTCGTTCTCATCCTCTGGAACATTGACAGGTGGCTATGACATTAGCTTTACCTGGTGCGTATATGAGCTTTAGCTTGCTAAATATTTTGCAAGTCTTCCTGAAGGGAATCTTAAACTCATGGGCCATTTGACTATAGCTCATATTGTAGTTCAGATTTTTATTTTAGCCGGATCAGCCTTAATACCCGCAGGAGTGATTAAGTGACCATGATACTTAACCGATTCACTGCAAAATACGCTTTGTTCACGATTTACTTTAAGTTTATAGTCCCTAAGCCGTTGAAAGATATTCTTTAAGTCACTTACATGCTCATTGAAAGACGTCGATATTACTTTTAGATCGTTTATATATTCAAATATATTGACCTCCGGCAAAGATGATCGAAATCGATCAATAAGTCTTTAGAATGTCGCTCCAGAATTTCTAAGGCCGAAAGGCATTCGAATAGATCTGAACGTTCCTTGAGACACATAAATACAGTCTTGTTTTTATCAGACTCGCATTTTTATTTGCCAATCAATACTCGGATCGGAGATGTAAGATTGACGTGTATTTAGATTCTTTGGTGGAATGCAGAATGTCATTGATGAGAGGCACAGAGTATCTATCAGGGATTGTTATACTGTTCAGTTTGCAGTAATCGATGCTACTCTGAAACAGCCATAAGATTGAGATACCAAAACAACAGGGGCGGCGAATGGGGAATCACATTCTTCGATAATATTTTTTTGATGACATCTTATCGATTTCCGCTATAAGAATATATTTTTTCGCGCGACTCATTTTGTAGGGAGGTACTGCGGGTGGTGGGTGGCCTTCCTCGAGCTCTGTCGTATGCTTGGTAAAAGGTGTTGGATCTCCCCCTTCTTCAAAGATGTCGGCATGATTGTTTAGTGCATTAGAAATAATGTTTTTTTGGATGTCAGTAAGGAATGTTCTATCATGACAACGAAGTTGAAAATCTTCAACAGACATGCTGATTAACAAAAGATCAGTATCATAAAGATAGATTTTGTGTGGCTCATCACAGAAATGCCAAGCATTTTCAGCTATGTTTAGAACCATTTTAGCAGAACTAATAAAATCTATGCCTAATATGGTTCGACTGTTGTGAATATCGCTAGAGTTTATAAAATGTTAATTTACCTTGCGACCTTTGACGGTTAGCTCCACATAAAATGTGAATGGCTCGTAAATTTTGGTTGGACCATCAGCGAGATTGAAGAACAGAGTTTCAGATTGTTTCTTTAGGCTGCAAGGTAACTGGGAAAATTTTGAAGCGTTCATAATGCTTTTGTCGCGCCGGTGTCAATCAGAGCAGTTTCTGTTAGATCTCCAACTCTGATGTTTAGTAGTGGACGTGTTCGAGAAGAACTGGCAACATTAATGTCCACCTCTTCGTGAGATAAAACAACGTCGTTTTGGTCACCCGATACTGAGGCTTTAGATGTGCTGGTGGCCTCGTCTGCCCCTTTTTTGACGGGAAAATCAATCTCAAGCATATGCTGTGTACCAGATTTCGCTAATCGCTTGTGGCATTCTTCGTAAAATGATCGAACTTTCAAGAGTACTCGCATTTGGAATCGAGACGATTGTTAGTTATGCTTAGATTCATGGATTTTCGATCGATTGATAGGGCTCTGAAAATTGTTAATTGACTCTCTAGGAAATTCCTGAATTATACGCGAATACAATAGAGAAAAGTATGCCGATTTGTGTATCATCACTGATCCTGTAAGAAAGTAAAGATATAGTTTCTTGAGATATAAAAAATAAAATCTAGTGTTTTACTTGGATCAGTATGTGGGTATGAAATAATCTGACGAAAGACAATTAAGCAGGCTGGGTTACTTTAAATGTTTCTTTAAGTAAAGTAATTGTATCACACCAAGAAGCTATAGCACTTTAGTTACCTTGGTACCAGTCAGAAGCCAGGCCAGATAAAATATGTGGTAGACCAGCAATTGCACTGTTTTCTTCAATATTCTTGTCGTTTCTGTACAGATCGATACAAGATCCGAGAATCCGTCAAAACGAAATGGTCAATCTAGGAGAGTTCCTCTTGAGCGATTTGCTTCATTGATGCTTTTAATAATTTGATAAGTTGTCGTCGCTGTAGATGAAAGTATCTCTTTGAGATCGTTTTCTTTGAGGCTGTACAATTGTGTTTTCTTAAGTCCCATATTGGGAATCGTACGTAGCTCTTATCAGTTTATGCTGTTGTGATCTCCCTTTGTTGGGCGTCATGTAGCAGGTGGGGTTCTAAGAGGAGGGAAATAATTCGAATTAAGCACGAAACACAAAAGAACTAACTATTAAAACAACTTCCAAGTAGATAAATTTTGCTACAATAAATATTTATATATTACTACTGCGCACCCCATTTGTACAGGTATAAATAATATTTTCAAGCCATTTTAGGTCGAATGATTGCTTTTTCATAATTCTCTATATCATTTTAGGAATACAAAATTTAAATTGCAACAGTCATGTCATCGCTTAATCCGTGCCAGACACTAGTTTAGCGATTAAAAAATAATTATTTTCAAGCCACTTTAGTACAGCTGAAATTTTAATATGATATAGTTGTGCTATCAAAGAACATAAAATTAATTTGCCTGACAGAAATTCAGTTGTAAAGGAGGTAGACCGATTTAAGTTTTGGAGACAGAGAGTGATTTAGAAAACTAGCGAATCAGATTTGATAGATTGTGATTTGATAGATTTTAATTGTTCCTCTAGATATCTCTATGAATTTTTCTTTCATTTCAGGTTAGTAGAAAGATAGACTTACATTTATCCCTCATCTTCTTAAATTAAGAAATTCATGTGAACATATTTACAATAAAACATTTGGCTCAGATTTAGCAAAGACATAACTGTCTGGCAGTTTAGATTTATGTTCCCAAAAGGATATAGAAAATAATGAAAAAGAAATCATTCGACCTAAAATGACTTGAAAATAACAGATACTTGTATCTGTACAAAATGAGATGCGCGCTCTGTATAGTTTTTTGCTTTGTAAATGACAAGTGTTCTTTTCTTTTTATATACTTTATCTGCATATCATCACTTGAAATCAAATATCACAACAAGGTGAGGCCTCATCAATAAGTATCGAGGCGGCTAAACTATACAAGATTGGAATTTATTGAAGACTGATGTGAGGAACAGAAATACATGCTTGATTTTATTTATACTATTATAATTTAAGATGTTTTCTAGTGAAGAAAGTTCATCGTTTTCAGATATATACTCCTTTAAGAATTGTTCTCTGTATGAATCACAAGAGGAACAGTGCAAACGAAAATGCTGCAGAGTGTCTTCGATAGGTTTCTGACAAAGTTTGCATGGTTCATAGAGCTTGAAGATCAGGCGCTTATTTTGCAGAGGAATCTGCAAGTATGCAGTGCTTGCGACTTTTAACTGGCTTATGGCTCTATGTTTTTGGATATTTAAACTGTGTAACAGATATTCTTCTGGTTGAGGATATGTGAAGTTGCAAATGCTTCTATAAACGGGATTGTGGGTTGAGATCATTGCCCGGTTTATATCAATGGAGAACACATTATTTTCCACTCTTTCAATTATTGTGCTTTTGTTTGCTATTAATTTGTTTTCGTTTGACAAATCTGCAAAAAACTCAAGTGCATTGTTCATGGATGCTATTTTCTTAACTTGTGATACCCAATTTGATCTGAGGTCTTGTTTTCTGTTATCCAAGGTTAAAAGTCTGTTAAAGCATTGCCGTGGTAATCTATCCCCAGGTAATGAAAGGATTTTTATGCAGAAATTAAGAAGTTTCTTAAAGACTATTACAGAAAGTGGGAGACGACCTGTTTCTAGTTTTAGGCCAGAAATATACGGATTTCAAAAACTTGGTTTGTACGGTTTCGACAACTTCCAAATAATTTAAGCTCCAGGTCTCAGCGTGCACTGTTTACAGTATAGTTGTACTGTTCATGTTTCTCAGGAGTTTAAATAAATAATTAAATAAAAATAATAATGGGAATAGTTAAATAAATGAATAGAAGTAATTTTTTATTATTATAAATTATTTAACATTACAAATTAACTTTTTAACATGTGATAACTCTTGATAAAGGACCTTCTAAATATTTAGAAAGAGCTTGGGCCTTTTCTTTAAGCATGCCAAAACCAACACTCTGTTTAGAACATAAACATAGCAGCACATTTGCAACTTGGGTAATAGCCACCTTTCCTTCCTAAAAATAAAGTATAAGTAAAATATCAATAACAAATTATATCTATCTTGCAATGTAGTCCAGTGGTTGGACATTAAAAAAAAAGAAGCCGAATTCGAAGTTAATGAGGAAAAAACGAAAATTGTTTTAATCCCTTCAGTATAAGTCTGGAATAAACATGTGAAACATCTACTAAAGGACGCCTCTCTCCAAAGGACACCCCTCTCCAACAAATTTTTAATGTCATCTCGGCATGGAAGTATAGAAATTAGACCCAATCTCCCCCCTTGATTACTCCTTTAAGGCCATGGACAGACAAATTTTCGTCATCGAGAGATTTATTTTCTCCTCTGATCAAACACATACAAAATGTTGTAAATTAAGAAAACCACATCATTTACTGAAATAAATACGTAATTAAATATGTACGTATCTTGAAGTTATTTTTTATTAATTAAACCTAAGGCCACAATACTGTCGTCACATCATTATTCTTTCTTTATTCTTCTATGTAGTATTTACAGCCTAATAAGGGAGTTATTCTGAAGAGTGAAACTGTTCATTATGTTTTATTAAAACCCAAGACTACGGCGAGACCACAAGGAGATTAATGTGTTTACTTTTCCGTTTGTAAGTAGGTAACGATTTTTGAACAAACAGCTTTTCAAATTTGATGGCTCAGATTATTCGTTGTGATTTCATGAGTGTTTTGAAACATTTTTAGCTCAAAATAATAAAGAAATTTAACATAAATGCGTTTAAAATGTCTGTTTGAGGGTACTTAACGGTTTTTTGAGCGAACTGACCGACCAATTTTAAGTTTGTTGGCTCAAATTATCCAGTGAATTCACATGAATAATTTGAAACATTGTGAGCTCATTCTGTACTGAAAAAAAAAATTCATTATATTTCTCGACTTTTTGTGATGTTCAAACCAACCATCATGTGTAAGTTCTTGATCATATCGATGTCGTTTTTTTGAAAAAAGTGAAAGCGTCAAAAATTCGAAATTTTGATTTAAATTTACTATTGGACGTAAACACCACCTATATCGATTCCAACTCACGACATATCTAAAAAAAAATTGAAAGTGGTATTTTTCATGACAATCGCATTTTATATTTTTTTAAATTGGAATTTTTTGTTCGATATATAGAAATTTTATTCGATATACAGAATATTTTTTTCTAATAAAAATTCAAAGTTCCCCCAAAAAAAGTTATATTTAGAGTTTTTCGATATATGGAAGTTCGACTTTAATTCAATGGACCCTTCAGATCGCTCAAAAATTCAATTATTTCGTTTTAAATAATTTCAGTACTCCAAAATCTACTATTTCTGGATCACAAATAATATTTTGCTTGAACTTTGAACAAGATCTTAAATATTCAAATTAAATTCAGTACACTATGACATCCCAAGCAAGAATGGGTTCTTAACCATGTACATGTTAAAATACAAAAACATTAATTGTGATCAAGAAATAGTAAATATTATACTTTTACTCCACCATAAGCGTAGTAAAAAAAGTCATATCAAGTAGAGGGAATAAATTTATTGAAATGATATATTTAAATTGTGAGAGGAAGAAGATGTTAGAAAGAGAATAACAGCTGGGAATAGAGCCCATTTCTCCATCTCAAAGCTAATCAGAAGCAAGCTTGTTAGCGTACCACCAAGTTTATGCTGTACAAGGCCCTAATAAGACCGGTAGTCACATACGGTGGAGAAACGTGGCCCTTCAACAAGAAAAATATCAACCTGCTTGATAGGTTGGAGCGAGTAATTCTCAGAAGAATTTTGGGGGTTGTGTGTGAGGATGGTCAGTGGCGGCGAAGGAAAAATAAGGAACTGTTCCAGCTCTACAAAGACATTAGCATCTTCTCTCACATCAAGATACACAGGCTAAAATGGCTTGGCCACGTGTGAGGATGCGGACTGACAAAGTGACCAGTAAGGGTGTACAGAAATGTTCCGGATGGCCAGCGTCCACGCGGTAGGCCAAAGGGCCGATGGAGGGATGGCGTAGGACAAGAACATCGACAGCTAAGGATCTCTGTCACAGAAGCGACAGATCGAGAAAAATGGTTGGCAATTGTTGAGCAGGCCAAGGGTAGCATCAGCGCCTGTTGAGTCGATAGAAAAAGAAGAAAATTTTTTTCCAATTTATTTATTTTTATGTACAGATATTTACTAGTTTTTTTGTTTGTTTTTTACACTAAATTAGACAAACGTTAATTGTAAAAAATCCTTTATTGCATTAGAGTCTAAAAAAAAGTTTTGTGACTGAAAACAACAAATTTTTTATCCTTATCTTTGTTATCATCCCTCCCTCATCCTCCCTTCTCCCACCCCCCGACCTTCTAAGTAGTCTTGGCTTTTTTTGTAAATTGGCTTTTACAATTTATGGCAACTCTACTTAAAACCTGCAATGCAACTTTCTTATCACTTATCTTATCCAGAGGTAGTTTTTAGGGAGGAGGGAGTATTACCGGAACTTCTTTTCACTCTCTCCAAAAAAAAGGTAAGTTATAAAATAGTATTGTAAATATAATGTTTCGAAATAAATAACATCATCTCCCAAAATTAACATAGACTGAATTAAGGTCAATACAATCAAAAAGCAGAAACAAATATTTTTTATTGAACTTAAAAATAAAATTTCGCTCAAAATTTGTCGCCCTCTAAATTCATATAATGTATGAAAAAATAAAACACCAAACTAATAATTTTCATTTCATAAAAACTATATAAAATAAATAAAAAACGTTATTAACACTCTCAGAAAAAATTAATTTTTGGTTTATTATTTTCATTAATGAACACTTGTAATCGACCAAGAAAAAAATATCTGATGTGGGCAACACATGACTTCCTTGTACGCCTATTAAATTATAAATCCGTGGCTCAAAAAGTGATACTGAATTTGGTTACTAGTTTCCGAAGATTGCAGTAAAAACGACACTCGGCGTCCCGTCATCCATCTATTGACACACACAAACACACACTCTTGTCACTGGAGGTATCATTCCGTTATTCCGTCATTTTCCTTCTGTAGCCAACTAGTTTCCAAGATATTTCTTCATGTTCCATGACAACAATAAAACTGTCAATATCATTGGATAAAGCATTAGAAATGAATAGTTTCGACATATTAAGTGGAAAAAACCACTTAACTAATATCTTATTCGCATGATGAAGACTTGTTGATCTCACAAATGGAGAGGAAAACTAGTATTTTAGACTCAATTTTAAAACTTAAAATAAGTAATAAAACGCTGCAAATTATTACACAATGGTTTATTATTTCCACTTAGTAATATTTCAAAAATTTCTATTCTGTCCAAGTAAAAAAAATTAAGCAGTAGGCACCAAAGGGAAAGAAATTTGAAGCTTTTCACAGGATGATCGACGTGAGAGTGCTGAACTGGGAGTGTTAATTTAAAAACTCTGTCAATGCAAGTAGGCTGTGATTTAAAATGATACAGAGGAAATATTTGATGTGCACTTCAGGAGGAAACAAAAAAAAGAAAAGACTAAGGAAGCTAAGGAGACTAAGAAGCGCAATAGATAAGTCAGGAAGCAGGATGACTAGCCGCCGGGAGAATCAGTCTCAGAAGTTCCTTACGCAATATCTCAGCTAATAAATTTACTGACGGATTTTTTCCGTTTTTGTCAAAATGGATATTTCGTTTTTGGGTTATGCGAAATACGAACTACGTACAGACGCCACGACGAAACTAGTAAAAATGGATTCAGGAATGGTCAAAATGGATATTTTCGTCGAAATCTGAAAACCGAAAATTTTCGCGATTACAATACTTCCTTTACTTCGTACAAGGAAGTAAAAAAAAAAATTTTGCGGACGGATTTTTTTTTATTCGATATTTGGATTCTACGTATCTTGAAACATAAAACCTCAAATTTTGAGGGGGAGGGATTACAAACATTTTCAATTGAAAGTCTAATGTCTGACCTTCAAGTAAAGTACCACTTCCGGTTTTCCAATTTAGACTAAAATCTAGTATGTTATTTAAATCAATATATAAGTTATAAATACTAAATTTGAGAAGTTTTGCATAGTATTTTAATATAATTTTTTGATGGAAATCAATTATGACCTTCAAGTAAAGTACCACTTCCGGTGATCAAGCAGTGACCAAAAAGGGAGGTTCACAACTAGATTTTACAACAATCCTGAATACAAAATTTGAACTTTCTACGGCAAACCGTTTTTGAGTTATGCGAAATACGAACGTACGTACAGACACCACGACGAAACTAGTCAAAATGGATTCAGAGATGGTCAAAATGGATATTTCCGTCGAAATCTGAAAACCGAAAATTTTCGCGATTACAATACTTCCTTTACTTCATACTAGGAAGTAACAAAAACGTCTCAGGTGTCAAAATATGCCGCCCGCGGCTTTTCTCCTAGACTACGGGATTTGGTCCCAGTCAGGTCGGTTGCCACAGGATGATCCTGGGAACTCAACAAAACCATCCACCATTTCGTTTCAGAATGGCGGCCGATTAGATATTTTAAACGCCCATAACTCGACCATGTATGAAGATAGAGGGAAAATATAAATTGTTTTAGAATCAGTATACCAAAGCCTTAAAAAAAAAATTAAAAAAATACTATATTCTTAAATGTTCTTGGTTTATTATTTTAAATAATAAGTAAAACGAGTTTTAAATAAATAGAGGTTTTGAATGATGATTTATTAATATGGTTGTTTTAATATTGAACATCGATGTTTTGTTGTGTTGCTATGAATGGATTTCGCTTTGAAACCACCAATCCTCACCCCCAAAGATCTCGCCAATTACCGGGTCAAACTTGAACT
Organism: Rhaphigaster nebulosa; assembly: GCA_948150685.1. Lineage (NCBI taxonomy): Eukaryota > Metazoa > Arthropoda > Insecta > Hemiptera > Pentatomidae > Rhaphigaster > Rhaphigaster nebulosa. The sequence goes on from OX411306.1 coordinate 160,719,686, forward strand.
AGTGGCCGAGATAGGAATAACTGAGTTCGTATCATGAACATTCGTTGTTATTTTCGCAACATAATTTTATATTCGATTTTTTTATGAATCACAGACAAATTTCTAATAACAAAGCAATGATTTCATAGTTAAAACTCAAAAAAAGATTAAAAATACAATTTCGTGAATAAAATTCACAAAATGTGCAAGTTCGTGCAGCAACTTCAAAACGTGCAATATAAAACCAGTATCAATAGAAACGTCCTATTCATGATTCAAATTTCTATCGAGGTTTGGCTGAATTTGAAGTATGCAATAAAAAAAATATGCAAACGAAAATCCCGTCTTTAGTAATTACATTTGAGAATTTTAACGATCAGTTTCTAACAAGATGAGGCGAGACTAATTTTCCTCCTATTTAATGAATAATAATTTATCACAGTTACTCACAAGTATTGTACTAGTAGGTATATTTTAAATTAGCCGTAGTTATTTTGGGAGGGAAAATTTTCTCCTTTCCCTCTCTTCTGTAAATCCGCTTCAGTTTTGTATATTAGCATTATTTGTAAATAAAGTATAAATAAGTTGTTTGTCAAAAGTGCTGTTTCTTAAGCAAACTCTGCTGGTATGAGTGAGGTGGTAAAATTTTCAACTTCTTTCGGCGGCATCCAAATGTTAGTCACTTTTTTATTAAAATCGACTAACCGGAAGTGTCACTTAATACCATGGATTTAACATTTGTTTGCAATTTTCTCGAAAACGGCTCTAATAATTTTGATGAAATTCTCTTAAAGTCTTCTCCTTAAAACCCTTTAACTTTTCACATATGTAGTACATCAATGAGGAAATGAAAGGAAAAAAGTTATAACGAAAAGAAAATTATATTAGCGCATAACTCATAAAGTATGCATTTCATGGTAAATTATGTAGATAATCCTTCGAAAGATAATTCAATTTTCTAAAGAGCAAATAGAAAATTGTCTAAATTGGACCAGAATTAGCAAAAATAGAGCGTACTGAACTACAACAGCTTAGAGCCCAAACTTTGATGGTATATCATGGTTGAAGAATAGCATATTACCAAATAAAAAATAAAATGCAATTTTAAAAATAAATAAAGTACTAAACAATGACTTGGCACTACTCGGTAAGTTTTTAAATAATACTTAATATTTATTATTTAGCCTAGATGAAAATATTTCAGCAAAATAAACATGAATAAATCATAAATTTGGGTGATAAAACTATAGTATTTATGAGTTAGTTAGTATATATTTATTGTAATTAAACAAATAACTTTTTCTCGGCAAAAATTAGAAAACTAAGAATTGAGATCAGAATGAATGGCAATTGATAAAGGTATGCTCACATTGAGTACACTTAAAAGCAATTAAACCACACTTCAAGCATATGTCATTCATGATCCCATAAAACCATATGTCATGTGGCACAATTCAGGTTCTAGGTTACTTGCTCAGATACCCTGACTCGTGAAACGCATATAAAATCATGTTCCTAAAGCGAAGCGCACTGAATTGGAAGATTGTGAAAGACAGCAACTGTAGACACATATTTAATTAAACACATAATTTTTCTAGACAAAAATTAGAAAGTTTAGAATTGAGAGCAGAATGAATGGCTATTAAGAAAAGTAAAAGGAATGGCATTAGAAAGAGTTAAATGGCCAGTGGATTACATAGAAATGGAAACCATAGTGAGACAGACACTACATGAGTCCACTCAACAATAACAAAATGAGTAACTGACATTAGTTAGGCAGTATGGGTTGTATCGGACTTCAATGGAAGTCTTGAGCAAAAAACAAAAGAAAAAAGAAGACAGTATCACACCAAAATCTTTTTGTGATAAATGTGTGATAAATCTATTAGTAAGCCTCCTTAATTTATTAGAAACTGTAAATAATAAACAAAAATTATGTTTATTTCCATATAATATATCTATTAATATATCGATGAACATTTCTTAGAAGATTATATATATATATTGAAACACTTTATTTCACTTTTTTTTCCAACAATTTAATTATTTTTTTAATAATATTATTGTTTTGAAAAAAACTTTTATTTTTATGCTTGAAAAATAAAAGTTTTTCAAAACTTTTAAGAATATTATAAATAAAATTTAATTGAAGTATTGAAAAAAATACACTAATGTGTATCGTTATTAATTCATTATTAAGCTTATTTCTTAACAGTAAAAAAAAAAGAAATTTATAAAAATACTTTTTTTTTTAAATAAGTTTTTTCAAAATTATCAAAATATCAAAAAAATATTAATAGCAAAGTTCTATTATTAGAAACGAAGTTCTCAGAATGACATCCTGGTGTTCAGTAAAGACTCCCTTGCGCCTTTCCCAGCAGGACAGCCTTTTACGGGTGCCATTTTTTTGGCTGTGAAAACATTTTTAAAACAATGTGTTTTTTTAGAGATATTCAGATAATCGCAATTTAACAAATAACATACAAATAATTTCAACAAAACAAGGTGTGAATCATCCTCAAGCTAAAAAAGCTAATATATATTTACTTACATTGCAGTGGAAATCATGAAAAGGTTAGTACATTTTTTCTCTGAAACTTTTTTAATAAATCCCAACAAAATAAAAGTCGAGCTAAAACTAACAAAAAATAAAAAAATTTATAAGAGTGTTCTTTAAACTTTTATAGAAAAATTTTTTAAATAAAAGTTTTTAAATAAGAGTTATTTTATATTTAAAAAAAAAAAAGTTTTGGTGAAATTGTTAATATTAAACTTATTGCGAAAGGTGAATAACAGTTTCGGTCCCTGCTTTTAAATCATAAGTTTCTCTCAAAATTGATTACGAAGATATTACCAAAAATTTTGAGGTTTTTGCCCACTAAGGCGCCTCATCTTAATTTATTTACCGTAGATCCGAAATGTTCAAAAAATCAGTACTATGAGACATTTTGCAAGGGAGAACTCCTCTATTCCCTGAACTATAAATAAAAAAAGAGAAGAATAAAATTCACGAAGATTTTTTTTAATCCTCTTCATAATTCATGACCTTAAGATATAAAATTATAATATAATTCAAACTATAAATAACCATCAGCTTTCAATAATAATTAGATTATACAAAATGTCATACTTCTAAATAGATAAGAATTAAATATTTAAGAAAATATCCCTGATTGATTCTTAGTACTTATTATTAATTAAAGAGCTAGCATAAATTTAGTAATTTGTTAAAATTAATATTCATTACCGAACACTCCATCAGGACCATTTGCAGACAATCTTCTTTTAAAGCCATCCTACCATTTTTCTCATAAGCTGACCAAATATTGCTAGCGATGGCTGCTGTTACTGTTGCATCTCTATTCCCATAACCACTGTAAGCTAATAAAGCTCCTTCATGATTCAAAAGCCTTTAATTTGTAATGCAAAAAAAGATAAATTTACTTTAAATTAAATGAAGGAATAACAAATAAATATTGGCATAATCATTTAAATCAGTAATATACTTACAAAGTATTTTCAACACCATTAGTATTGGCTTGACCCAGAACCTGGGACAGTATTTTTGGTTTTAACATTATATAGCTAGAAATGCAAAGTACACAAAGAAGAAAAAAAACAGATCAGACCATAAAATCAATAGACAATTTATATGAGAAAACCAAAACTAGGTAACCTTTATCAAAATATTAGAGGATCACTAAAACACAATCAACCGCTTCCTATCAACCAAATACTAAGATAAATTTAAATGACAATAGTATAACAAGTTAATCGATCATTTATACAACAGTGAAACAGCAAATCCAAAGAAGTAAGTTATCACATTTCTTAATAAAACCCAAAATAATAATATAAAAATTATTAATCATTACTAGAGCCCGAATTTCTTGCAGTAGAAAAATTGTAAAACGTGCAAAAATGTGCAACGAAAAATAAATTTATGACATTTACGTCATTTATGCATATAATGAATCTACATAAACAAAACATAAGCAAAAATCTACATTTTTGTTTTATTTCATAAATTACTATTTTTTTTTTCTAATAAATTAGGCAGGTTTGAGCATTTTTATGTAAAATGTGAAAATCCCACGAGTTCTTATTAGGGAATTTTTTTGCACGCACTATGGCAACACATTTTCTGCCTAAGTGTTTTTCATTCCAAGTCAAGTGAGATAATCCCAAATTTTTGCCGATATATCGATAACTCAATCCTTGTCGAAAAAGTTAAACCATTCATCTTTGCGGGTAGAACTTAACTCTTTGGATTTACGATCCATTTTGGTGGATTATCTTTCAATTCTGATCATTTTTCCCATTTTGGGTTTATATTTGAATAAAATATAATTAATCAAATGAAAACCATGAGCACATAACTAACTAGTATGAATATTTTTTTTTGCTCGATCAATTTCCGATATTTGTTTTTAATTAAGTTATGCGAATTTTTAGTGGGTCGAGCTTCCATCACTTTTCTGGGTTCCCGGTTCTCGCTCATTCGACAAACGTGGCCAAAACCACTTAAGCTGTCTCTAGGGTGGATTTTGGTACAGGAATTTTAAGCTCCTCCCAAATGCTTTCGTTTCTTACGCGGTCTCTTCTAGTTTCTCCTGCAACCTTGCATAAGTACTTCATCTCGGGTGCAGTTATGCGGCTAATCTGCTTGTCGAGCCTAACACATACAGTACACCTTCACTGCCTCCTCATCTCGGGAAATGACCACTATCTTACTTTTCGAGGCATTGATGGTTATTCCATTTCTTTTCAGTTCCTCCTGCCACTCCAGTAAAGCTTGCTGTAGTTTCTCCTTCGTATCACATACGAGGAAAATATCATCTGCATACAACTGGCTGATTATTGTTCTCAAATTCCACTTTCCGATGGCTGTTCGCCATTTACAAATTTTATGGATTTCATCTATAAATATAGTAAATAACAGTGGACTTAGGGTATAACTTCTGTTTGACACCTCTATCAATAGGAAAAGGGGCACTCTGTTCCGTTGATCCTCACGACTCTTTTTGAATTATTATATACAGACTGTATAGCAGTAATGAGATCTAGGAACATTTTTAGCTGCAAGAGGGTTCCATATCTCCTGACACGGGACCGAGTCGAAGGCAGACTTAAGGTCCAGGAAAGCTAGGTACGTGCTTCTGTCTCTGTCCCATGATTTTTCTAATATGTTTCGTAGGACGAAGATATGGTCCTGGGTCTGCCTCCGTTGGCGGAAACCTCCCTGTTCCTCCTTGAGCTGCTCCTCCACAATCTGTCGGAGCCATTTCTCCAGAATTTATGTGTACATTTTGTAGGCCACGGACAAGAGACTAATTGGCCAATAGTTAGCACACTCTGTTTGGCTGCCTTTTTTGTAGATTGGGATCTTTCGGGCTTGTCTTGGTGTCCCAAACATTCTGAAACAGCACTTGTAGCGCTTTTATGAGCTCATGGCCACCATACTTTATGTACTCGGGGACAATGTTATCTCTGCCTGGAGCCTTGCCTGTTTTCATTTACTCAAGAGCCAGTTCTATTTCCTCTTCATGAATGGCTTCTTCACTGACATCATAAAGTGTCGGTTCCTTCCGCTCTCTAGTTTTTAATCCATTAACGAAGAGATCTAGATAATTTCTTCGCCATCTATTTTGTATCTACCATTTATTTATTTGACAGATTTGTTTCTGTCAATAGTTCGCCATTAATGTCTTTTACGTTTCTCACTGGCTTTGCTCTTTTTCCCTTCAAGAATGTCACAGTGCGCCAAAACGTTTTGATATTTTTTCTGTGGTTTTGATCCAGACTTTTTCCAAATTCTTCCCAGGATATCCTTTTAGCTACTTTAACTGCTTTTTTGGCTTCATTTCTTGCTCTTCTGTTCTCAGCAAGGCTATCAGGCGTCTTATTCTGTTGGTAGGACTTCCATGCTCGCTTCTTTTTACTTTCTATTAATTTTATATCAGTGTCCCACCATTTACTGCGCTTACCTTTTTTTTGTGAATTTCTGTAGGCCGCAGATCACTTTGGCAGTCACTTTAATAGAATTTTTGAGAGCATTCCATTGTTTTTCTGCATCTCCCTCTAGATTCAGAACTCTGAGGCTTTCCTCTAATTTGGCAAAGTAGAGGTTTCTCGTGTCCGAATCGACCAGAGCCCACACTTTCATTGCTTGATATGCTTTAGGCTTAGGCTTACGGGTTCTTAAGATCCTGGTATCCGCGACCAGCAGTAGATGGTCCGTACCAATCTCTGCTCCTCTTATTACTTTCACACCTGTGAAATATTGTCATGTTTCCCGATCATACATGAAATAGTCGATATCACTATTTCCAAATGCAGTTGAAAAAGTAATTTTGTGTACCCTCTTATTTGGGTAAGAGGAATTGCCTACTAAGAGATTGCTGTCGATGCAGAAATCGATCATTCGCTGTCCATTTTCATTTTTAGCTGTTTCACCTCCAAGTGGTCCCATGGTCCACCGTAAGAGGTTCTATAACTCTGTCCGGTTCTTGCATTTAGTTCTCCACACATAATTACCGACCTTCCTTTGTTCCTGCTTCTGCCAACTGCTCCTTGCAGTAGAACAGAGAGAGACTGCATCAGAGTAGAACAATTCCTTGTCCAATAAGCTAATTTCTTTAATTTAATAATTATAATAAGCGTTGAATTTCATGCTCAATGAATACAGATGAATAGTCAAGGCTACACTGCTCTGTTTATTAATTGCTTTAATAAACGAGGTCGCAGTAATGGATACCTGTGATGTACTATCTTCATCAGCAGCTGAGGTGACTAGAATTAGCTAGTTATTGAGCCGATACTGCTACTAAGCCTGTTCCTGGTTTTTCACCAGCTGATAAGCCTCAGTAAATGTCAGAATGTTGTTTTCTAGTAGTCTTTGTCGAATTTGTGAAGATTGCATCAATGATACAGTAGACCCTGTTTACCTCTGTAGTGACCACCTCGAAAGCGCAATACTTGGCAAAGTGTATCAAAGCTTCTAGGTATTCTTTTTGGTTTCACCAGACTCCTGGCATCGAGTTTTAAGTTTATGTCGAGCGAATATTTCATTGATTGCTTTGGCATAAACCTTTTTCTGAGTTTCGGTAGTTTCATCGTAAGTACCAACTTCACTGATATATATACATATATATATATATATATATATATATATATATATATATATATATATATACTGATGGAGTGATACAGTTGATTAATAAATGAAATTTCTCGGGTTCCGTGATCTATATTTTATAATTAATTTTTTCTCGTAGTCACTATGCTTCACTCTTGTTGGAACAGTTGTATATACTTGGAACGTTGATTTAACCTTCTTTGTCATTATTGTTGATTGTAACAGTGTGTTGAGAATTAGTTTATAATTTATATACCGTTTCTCGTTACTGACAATTCTAAATACATTTAGTGTTTCTATATGCGTTGAGCTTAGGATGGGGAGTGAACATTTATTAAAGTAAGTTGTATTGTTATAAATAAATATGATATGATTTATTACTAATTTCTTATCGATATGTATATTTTCATGAAATTCTAATGATCACTTTAAACTTATGCAGTGGTGAGGAGTTGATAACTAAACAAAACAGTATCATAAAAGATTTACCCACTAAAGGATTGAAAGAATTTTCCCCAAACAACTCATGGATAGAGAAGAAACAAATCGAGAAAAAACTAGAGGAAAAGTTTAATTTTATCAACACTGAAAGAATTGAAAAAAGGTATGTATTAAAGTAAAGGTATATTACATTGTTTTGTTCTTTAGTTAATCTTTTTTTCCTATCCTCCAACATATAGCATTATTGAATTTTCTTACATTAGCATAAATCATTCTGTGTAAAATAAAATCAATATTACCAAAGTGTAGTTTACTTGCTATATTGGTTATCACGACTCATTAGTATGTTATTCATTATTTATTTCTCTGTAGAATACTTTTTGGTTGGAAATGTAATAGTGCAGATTCATTAGAAGATCATTTTCTTAAATTTGATACAAGCAGATACCTTCAGGATTTGGCATCAAAGATTGAGGAGGGAGACAAAGAGTGTCATTTGTTAATATCTCTACTTCCAGTGTTATGATAATGTTATATTACAACAGCTCTTGAAACTTTATCTGATATTAAAATAGGCTTTGTTAAGGCCAGGTTATTGGAGAAAAAAACAAAATTCAAATCCTGAGAAGAAAACACATCAGAAGAGGTTTTAGTGCTACTTTTAGTAGAGATTGTTTTGTGCGTGGGGATCCAAGACATTTTATAGCGCAATGCCCCAAACACTACTAGCATTTTTATCTTCTTCTTCTTCCATGTCACTACAACTCCTGGAGAGTCAAGGCCTGCCACAGTTTGATCTGCCAGTCATCTCTATCGGCCGCTGCTACTCTCCAGCCACGAATACCCAGGATGGATCTTGCGTCAGTGGTCACACCATCTATACATTGTACCCGGGTCTTCCCACTCTTCTTGTGGCATAATTCTTTCACGGTATCTGGCCTGGTGTCATTCTTGCAATATGACCTGCCCATCAGAGTCGACAAATCTTTATAATTCCGACTATATCTGTATACCCCTTTGTACAATTCTCCTAACTCTGTGTTCGGATTCCCCTACACCATTATTATGTAAATGACCAAATATTTTCCTCAGAATGCACTGCTCAAAACGAAGGAGATATCATTGTCCAACCTTCTGAACCATAGGCTAGCTCAGGCCTGATCAGTGTCTTGTAGATGGTTATGCTCGTTAATTGGGATTTCACTCTGCTTATGGTGGCCAAAATAGCATTTATTGGCTGCCAAGATTCTTCTCTGGATCTCTGCCTTCATATCATTATTAGAGTTCACCTGGGAGCCTAGGTAAACAAACTCTTCAACCCTCTTAAAGGTGTTATTCCCAATCTCTACCCGAAGGTGGTCATGGACTGCTCCATGAGGTCCGGCAATCATGTACTTTGTTTTTTCCTCATTCACCACTAGTACCACACCAGTCTGCAACTCTTTGAAGCCCAAGCCCTCTTCATATCCATAACCGTTCTCCATATAATCCATATCATCCACGTAGGCTAGGATCATTGCAGATTTATTAAACACTGTATCCCCTATCTGAATTCCTGATTTCCTTACTGCATATTCCAGGGCCAAGTTAAATAGTAAACATGCAAGAGAGCCTTCCTGTCTTAGCCCCTTATATGTGTGAAAGCTTTCAGACGTGACACCTTGTACTCGAATGTTGCACTGTACTTCTTTCATAGTGACCCTTATCAAGCGTACTAATTTGGCTGGTATTCCCATTTGGATCAAGCCCTAGTACGATTCTTCTCTGATGATATTATCATTGGCTTTCTGCAAATCAATAAATAAGTAGGGACTGATAGATTATTTGTCATTTCTATAATTTTGTTCTTATTTAAAACTATTTTCGAATGTTATACATTCATCTTTAGTTTTAAAACACAAAAATTCAAAAATAAGTAATTCAAAATACTGTTTGGTATTAAAATACATATTTAATTAAATGCAATACAAATTAGTATTATAAAACATTTATGAATTATCAATTTAATTAAGACAAAGGGAGGTTATGCTGAAGGATGGGAAAGCATTTTCCTTCTACATAACTTTAGACAGATACCTTGTCAAATATATATATTGGTAAATAAATAAATGATGAACATCTAGGAATAGTAACATTAAAATTTTACTTTCCAATCTATTTTGCAGCAAAAATGTTTATGATCACATAATTTAGCTCGTTTGCGTTCTATGGAGATTATACTCAGATTTGTTAACCTTTATTGAGCAATCATGTTCCTCAAATAACTTTAAATATCCTTTCTGCATAAGAAACAGAAACTTGGATGGTAAGGAATATTTTTAAGGCTGTTGTAAGTTTGGGATACACCTCTTTCAGTTCATTCTTATAAATTAAATTTAATGTGGATGATGCAGTGGCATCTTCCAAAACTCTCTATTGTGCATGGTGTATGAAACTTTCAAGTTCAATAAGAAAAATGCTTCTTTGTTAAGTTCTTCTACATAGGTATTTATCTATTCGACTGCTTTGTACTTCAAGTCAACTTCCATTTATGAATTTGGACACCACTCAAAAAACTAAACATTGGGCTTGAGTATAGCTGTAACAGTTATCGGGATCATTTAGAAACAAAAGGAAATTAAACACAGCCAAGATCCTCTGATTTGGCCCAATCCCTCATAAAATTTATAGGTACAATTTTTTTTTTTATTGGTATTCATTGTTAGTTAAACTGTTATATTTCATTTACATCTGATTTTCAAATAAGTCAGTCACCTCTGGGAGGGAGAGGAAAAGGAAGAAACAGAAATAAGATCACTGACCTCTAGTCTGACTCTAGTTCTTGTTTGTGCTTGGTGACCAAAAGCTACTGGGTGATGTTTACACTGAGAAGTGTTCAATTTTTTTTTTGCTAGATTGGAGCATCTTTGGTCTAATTTTTACTTTCTTTTACCTATAAATGAAATATATAGTAAGGGGAAGTACTGCGATAGTGAAAATTTTCGAATTCGAGTTTTCAACGGAAATACACGCTTCAAGGTCCTCTGGGTCCAAATAACCATGTCTCATAAAATGGTCTGTAAAGGGCCGTTTAGACGGACCATATCTTCCGACAATGTGTGGCTGCAATAGTGTTGCCAGGAATGTTGCTGCAATATACGACAATGTTGCCCAAATATCTACGAATGGCCCGGCCATATTACCGACCACATTGCCTAATTGCAGGTTGTTGCCGAGTATTTCTGAGAGGTTGCCGGTGTTGTTCAGAGTAGTTGGAGAATATTTCATATTGCCGGGCCATACCCGACTCTGTCTTTGTAAATCCTAACCTCTCGCACACTTTTTGCGTGTCCCCCTTGCTTCTAGAGGCGGCTATTTATAATTAAAGATTATTTTGCAATTGATTTTTTATATTATTTTATATAAATGGTTATTTTCAAAAATTATTTTACTAGAGAATTATTGATTTGCTCACATTATTTCAAATAAAGAATAGGTTGTTTAATTAAACAATTATTCTAATAATAATTCTATTCAAACATTTGAAATACATACTCAAAATAATTACCACCACCCTACCAATTTCTGTCATTTTCCTTATTTTAAATAATTACCCGATTTAATTCATAAATCAATTCTTCTGTTATTTTTGTGAAACGAAAAAATTTATGATCTCTTTTTTTGCTTAAAATCCAGATTTTATGTCTTCTGAATTTCCATATTACCTCTTCCAATAAATATTAATGAAGCTCTTTAATACATATTTACTCTTTTAGAAAAGTTTCTATAATATATTACCTCTTTTAAAACATATTATTGGATTTATTTTAATGCATATCTGTTCAATACACATTAATCCTTATTAGCTCTTTCAATACATGCTAATGAACCTCTTTTAATATATATTGCATCTTTTAGTGCATATTAATTTGGAAAACTTAACATAACATATAAATGCAGATAACTTTATTCTATCAACAAATGGAGCCAAGTATATAAATTAATTTTATGGAGTAAATTGGTGCTTGATGTTTATGTTAGGTTGAGCTGCGATATGTGCTTATAAACCCATGTATGCTTTTTGCGGAAAATGATTTAATGACTTCAATATATTAAGAATATCCCAACAACATTTCATTAGATAGTATTGTAATGTAGTTGAGGTGAGGGTGATAGGAGGCATCAGAAGGCCTCAAGCAAAGAGTATCTAGTCGAACTAGGAGAAGGTTGAGATGGGACAATTAGAAGTGTTGAAGGGACAACCAGCTAATAACAGCATTAGCCCTCTGACCCAGTATATAGGAGTTTAGAGAATGAGCTGATTAATGAGAGGTAGAAAATCCTATTTTTATTAATATATAATTTTTAACATGTATGAGTGTATGAGTTAACGCTTTAATAAGCTGCTAATAGGATAATTATGAATCCATACTTCTTTACTTGATTATACTACTTCGTTGGTCTTCTATTTTGGAGTACAATTGTGGTGAATGTTGCCTGGAAAGTTTTGAAAAGATTCTGAAAATTTGCTCATTTGTGTTTTTTAGAGTGCTGATTACTAATTTAAATTTTGACTCTCAAATTATCCTATGAGCTTTAGTAAGCTAATAAGTTAACGCTTCGTGAAGCTCTTTTAATACATATCCCTTCACTTCATATTACCTCTTTCATTACATATAAATGAAGATCTTTCAATACATATTAATTGGAAAATTTAACAAAACATAAAAATGCAGATAAGATTATTTTATCAACAGATGCAGTCCAATATATGAATATGAATTATTTTTTCTTATTCAAATAGCATATCTTCATTTTATATATTTTCTTACCTTACTCGTATTATTTTATGGAGTAAATAGGTACATATATTAATGTTAAGTTGAGGCTAGAGCTGCAATAAGCGCTTATAAGCTCACGGGTCCTTTTTGTTTCCAATTAAGAAATAAATGAAGTTAGTACAACTATTCTTGTGTTCTTATATATCTGTAAATAAGAACAGTACATTGTAAATGTACTAAGTATTGTAATGTAGTTAAGATGAGGGTGGTAGGCATTAGAAGGCTTCAAAAAGTATCCAATAGAGTTGCAGGATGGAACTAGGAGAGACAGGACAATTAGAAGTGTTGAAGAAACAAATAACTAATAAAAGCCTTAGCCCTCTGATTCAGTATATAGTTCAGAGAATGAGCTGATAACTGAGAGGAGAAAGGTCCTATTTTTACTAATATATATTTTTTAACATTTATGTGTGTTTGTGTTAACAGTTTTACCAAATAAATCTGTTCACTTGCAGTATTTTCTCGACTAGTTTTAGTTATTTAATAAACATTTATAAAGTGACATTAGAAGCCTTTATTTTTATTTAAACATACTGCTGTACTTCAAATGCCTAATTTCATTTATTTTATTTTTTTGAGATCTCAAAGTGCAAATATATTTTATTCAACTCAAGCTTGTATTTATTTTTTGAAAATTAACATATAACATACAATGAGGCATAGGATTGGTTTTTTAATAATATAATTTCCTTTATTTTAAATATTAACAACTAGTTATGTTTTAATAGAGGAATAAATGTTCAATCCAAGGTCAATAGCATGTTCAATGCAAGAAGGGCCCTAGTAACAGGTATTCTCCAAAAAAAGGACATATAAGTAGTAATGGTGTTTCTTTGACCAAATAGAAATAAAATGGCCCTCTTTGCTATAAATTTTTAGTACTGGTTTAGGAATAACTGGAGTTTGCTGCTGCAGCATAGAAATTTTCAATTTCACTTAGTATTTTTATCAAACAAGCTCTCCTTATGAATAGCTATTAATATTAAGCACTACACATTAAGTTGTTTTTCATTATCTTCTGGTTCCGGCTCAAATGAACAACTATCTACCTCAGAATCTGTTGATAACATTGAAGGTTGAAAAATGTCTGTATCATTATTAACTGTATTGCCATACCCTAATTTGTCTTTTAATACCAGAATTACACATTTCACAGGTGATGATGAACTATTTATGAAACAACACATGAAGGCAATGGCATTGTCTTTCTTTTTAGCATCCAAATTTACACTTACACCTTTACTTCTGAATTACACTTTCATTTTAACTTGAATAGTATTGCCAATGATTAATTTTTTATCGCGATGCGAATTTGATGAAGTAATGTACTTGGAGCCACTTTGCAAACATTAGTTAAGAACAATAGTTCGTTTATTTTGAATCTGAAACTTCTTTTCTTTGGCAATTTCACTCCCATCCCTATTTCTTCAGTCTCTCACATGCTTCGATAATTTTATTCATTACCGTCTGGTTTATTACGTTTACTGGATCGATGTATCAATGGACAAATGTAAAAACAATGCGCATAAATAAAACAGTATAACCTAGTATAGAACTCAACTTCAAATTGGCTGCGCTCCCTCAGCCAATAGAAACGAAGATCGCCACTATCTCTATGTGTGGCCCGTCTAAACACTATTTTCCGGCAATCTATTGCCGCAAATATTGCTGAACAATGTTTCCTGCAATATTCAGCAATGTTGCCCAACATATGGCCGAACAATGTCTGGCCGGCAACATTGCCGGGCTATATAGCTGGAAGTATTGCTGGGCGATATGCAATTTTTGTGGTCCGTGTAAACGGCCCTTAAGGCTGTGTGTATGTAAACAACCTAGCTCAAAACAAAAAGTCGTACGAAACTGAAACTATTCATGGGATGTTACTGCAACTTTTTAGTCAAAATCGACTGACGGGAAGTGCCACTTTATATCGTCGATTTTACAATTTTCTCGTAAATGGCTCTAAAAATTTTGATAAAACTTGCGGAAAGTCTTCTCCTTAAAGCCTTTTAACTTTTCATTTATGTAGTATATCAAGGAAAAAATGCAGGGGAAAAACTTATAGTGAAAAGAAAATTTTATTTGTGCAAAACTCAAAAAGTGAGTATTTTATGGGAAATTATGTATGAAATCATATGAAAGGTAATTAAATTTCCTATAAAACAAATAAACTATTCATAAGGACTACTAGACCCTGGATGGAAAGCCAAGTAGGTCCGTAGAGAGACGAATGCGACCAAACCTCCTCCCATCAGGCCGCCAACCTGTTTTTAACAAAATGCTCTAGGTATTGTAATCGCATAAAAATAGATATTAACTTAGTAATTTCTACTTTTATATTAACTTAGTAATTTCTACTTTTATGTTAACTTAGTAATTTCTACTTTTTATTAACTTAGTAATTTCTACTTTTATATTAACTTAGTAATTTCTACTTTTATATTAACTTAGTAATTTCTACTTTTATATTAACTTAGTAATTTCTACTTTTATATTAACTTAGTAATTTCTACTTTTATATTAACTTAGTAATTTCTACTTTTATATTAACTTAGTAATTTCTACTTTTATGTTATTTAATGGAAATAAAATGATTCCATAGGAACTAAATGGAATTCCCATGAAAATTAAACCGAAACTTTTAAAATATATTTTCAGCTTGACAAACCAAAAATATTTAGTGTTCAGAATTGTAGTACTAAAGTTATTTAAAAAACTAATTTATTATACTTTTGTGAGAAAAAACTTGAAGAAGTGCTTCTGCTAAGTTTATTTCGAGTAATGTTTATGTAAACTCTTTAAAATAATCTGAAAGATTATTATTATAGGGTGATAAGAGAAAGTTGTGTGATGCGCGCTCCGCACCAGATTTTTATTGATAATATAGCAATGGATATCAAAGTTTATAATAAGAACATTAAACATTAATAAAATACAATAATTATTTAGAAAAAAAAAATTAGCAAATAAAGCTCAGAATGAGCTAGGGGTCCAGAGTTCAGTGGTGATGAAAGAAAAACATTGAAATAAAGTTGGGAACTAGGTAATGCGATTATAATTTGAGATTAATCACCAACACAATTTTTATTTTTAAATAATTGTTTTCCAATATATACTCATAGTTCGAAGTTTTCTATTCCTATTTTTTTAATGTGTGTATGAGTGATGAAATTTTCAAATTAGAGGGAAAATTATTCAAATGCAGGGACCTGACTGAACCAAAATGGCCATCACTTCTCTATGACCACACTGCTCTATCAAGCCACTATATCTCTGGCTGGTGTCTATCCTCTTCAGTCTCCATCCAACCAACGGTGAGCAAACATGTCTTGCCCAGCTGTGATTGTTTACTAATAGGTTAGCGGCTTGTCTATCGGTTTTTGACTGAATAGAGTGTTCTTAATATGATCGCATGCACCACTAAGGCCCACATGTATAAAACCCTTATTAGACCAGTGGTAACCTATGGAAGTGAAACATATATTCTGAATAAAGCAACAGCTGAAAATTTTGAAAGGAAAGTTTTGCGAAGAATGCATGGAGGCGTGTGTGAAGGAGATGGGAGATGGCGCATTAGGAAAAATAATGAAATATACATTCTGTTTAAGGACCTGTGCTTATCTGACACCATAATGAATAGGTTGAGATGGTATGGGCATATTAATCAGATGAGTGAGAATAGGCTGATGAAAAAGACTTACTGGTGTATTTCGCCACAAGGCGGCTAAGGGCGTGATGAAAAAACAAAGTGTTGAAGGACTGTGGCAGGCGGACATCCGTATTGTAGAAGATAGAGGCCTATGGCAGCAAATGTTGAAGGATCACTTCGGTCTGTGGTGCCAAAAGAGGAAGAAGAGTGTTTTTAGTAATACTTATATTACAGTATTTAGTAATTAAAAAAGAAGAGCGTTTTAGAAGGAATTACACAGTATTTAATAGTAGTTAAAAAAGAAGGGCCTTTTAGAAGATTTTACAGTACATAGGTGTCCCTTGGAAGCAAGTTCACTACACAAAGTTTATTAGGTTAAATTTATTAACTATTTTTGTAAATAAAATCAGAGGATAAAAACAAAAAAGTTTATTAACTTCAATTAATTGGTTATTTAGTATTTTAGAGGAATAAACTTAAAAAAATATAAGTTATTACTATCTGTATTGTCATACAGCTAGTAATAACCTATTTCTTTTTAAATTAAGTTTGTGTAACTATTGTTTGCTGCCATCTGTTTCCCACGTTTTGTTAGTGAAGCGAAGTTAGCGAATAATTAAATATTATGTTTGGTATTTTTTCTCAGTGATTATAATCATCCTTGGGAACAGCTCTCCCACTCATTTTTATGTTCTACTTAAACCCTTAATGATCACATTTATTTTATTTAAATTGGACTATTTTTAATTTATAGTAACAATTTATCTGTGGCTGAATGGATTCCATACTTAGGAAAAGCTAAAGTTCTAAAAAAAACTGGAAAACTTTGGGAAACTATTGGACACCATCAAGATAATGAAGATTGGTTATTACCTGAAGAA
Organism: Rhaphigaster nebulosa; assembly: GCA_948150685.1. Lineage (NCBI taxonomy): Eukaryota > Metazoa > Arthropoda > Insecta > Hemiptera > Pentatomidae > Rhaphigaster > Rhaphigaster nebulosa. Next base: position 160,736,594 of record OX411306.1, read on the forward strand.
GTTCTCTTCTTAGTTGAAAATGTAAGCAATCTTTTTATTAGCTGATTTTGTTTTAGTTTTCAATAACAAATTGTTATTTTTTTGTTAACTATCTGATGACAGAATTATAGTCAAGCATGTTAAAACAGCATCCTTGCACATTGCTCATGTGAGCTAGAACTCCGGCCAGTTCAAATACTTTAGATTTTTGTTTCATTGCAGACCCATGTAATAAATCTCGATTTGAAACTCTTGCTAGAAGAGGATAGTAACTCAAGTTAACCAGTAAGGAAAGTGAGACATTAGGTGGGGGAATATTAGGCTATCCTTAACCATTCCTAGTTAATCATCGTTACCTCAGGAACTATCAGATCAAATAAATACCACAATTTTCCCAAATTGTTCTTTTTTGAGTTGCTTACAATTTGTATTCCCTTGAAATTCTTAAAGAGAACTATTAAGTTATCTAGCAAGTGAGAATTATTGAATAACAGGTAGAAAAGAAGTGGTTGATGATAATGTTTTGTTTCAATCTACTTCACTATCCTTCCTCAAAATTTGTTTCTGAATTTATAATAACCAAAGATAAGAGGAGCATTTAACATCTCCATCGACTCACTGCAATAACATAAGTGATTGCTAATATATTATAACTTGAGGTCTAGGTCCTCTACTTCTCCTTTCCAGCTAGCAATATGCATTTTCCTATTAAGTATGATCCCCTGAATAAGAATTAAAAGAGAAACACTGGCCATCAGATTTCACATACTCAAGTCCTGTCTAGATTATGAAAATCGGATGGATATGTTGTTTTATTGTCTAGTGTGTCCCTACCATCCAAATTAATGCTGGAAAAATTGTTTTGCAGCTCTTTATAATGATATGATTTTTTCATTGTTAGTATAGTTACTAAGTAACATTAATACTTTATCAGTTTACGTACACATGATAGTATAGAAGGATCAATCTAATTAGGGATTGATAAATTATTTGCCACTTCTATAATTTTGTTTTTGAGTGGTGTAATATGCGTAAAGGATCAATCTAATTAGGGATTGATAAATTATTTGCCACTTGTATAATTTTGTTTACCACTATAATTGTCTACAATTTTGTTGCCACTTCTATAAACAAAATTATAGAAGTGGCAAATAATTTATCAATCCCTAATTAGATTAAGAGTTTATGATGTAATTTTTTAAAATGCAAATAATTATATAAATATAGGATTCATATGTAACCGGTGTTTTTGTTAATTTCTTTTTTTACCTTAGATAAGTAAAACATATACAAATTTACTCTCTTTTTTTCTCTCTGGCATTAAGCACAAATTTACATCAAAAAGACAGATACAAATTTACTTAAAAAGTGGTAGTTACAGAACTGAAATCACGAAATGGAATAATGGGGTATAATTTGTAAGTAAATGCATTATGTAAGCAAAATCTCAGCAACTGAAAACAAATTATTTCCCACTTAATGAGAGCACCTTACAGCACTCAACTTGATTTTAGTAAAAAAAATACCTAAGAAATTTTTGTAATTTCTTAACTTACATTTAAAAAAAAAAATAAAAATAGTTTATGTTAAAAGGCAATGACCATCACAGTAGAAAGCTATTCGTTTATTACGTAGTCTGCTTTAAAAGTTCAGTAGTATGGCCACCATGTTGAATAGGTTAATCTTCAGTGTGAATAGTCAAAAGTTAATAACATAGTCCTGTACTCTCTATCTCTTATGTGATGTGAGGTTGTCCTATCGAGGTCAGGTTAACCTCTTTTGCACCATCTCCCGTCTTCAGTTTGAAAAAAAACAGGAAGATCTGGAAAAAGTGATTCACCTCTTGGTAAATACGGATGTTTGCATAAAAATTCTGTGTGGAGATTCAGATGTCGAACATGTGGATTTTATGTCAACTTCTTTACGTAGTACACCTGCACCATCTGAAAAGGTGCAAACCAGAGGAAAGTTGAGGTTAATAACATCACAATTGTTGATGATGTTGATAGTGATTCAGTTGTCGACATGCCTGCGCTGCTGAGGGACCTTTTACTCTGCCTACTCTTTCAATTGAAAAATTGTTGCTGTTTTTTGTAAATAATTTTTTTTTAAAAAGACTATATAACCCGCTTCTAAGAAATACGAGGGGACCGAGAGAATTTCTTTTTTAAATCCAAGTTTTCTTACAACGAAGTTGACCCTCTCCTCTTCCCCCATCCATCAATCTTAGTCAAATCCATCGATGGATAACAGAGTCAAATAAGATGAAAAAAAGGCCAAGCCTTAGAATGAGAGATACTGTCCTGAAAATTTTGCATGAACTTTTATTATAGCCTTCTAAATATGGCTAAAAAGTCTCATCAAATCTCATGACGGCATCTCAAGTTATCAAAGGTCAAAAAAGTGGAAATATTTGTTATTTTTTTGTAAAAAATTTGTTTTTTTTATGCGTGCTACTTTGTTTTTGTTAGGGGTTATTATAAAATTTGAAGAAAATTAAATTTTCTACACGCTTGGTCTTATTCATTTTTTTGCATGATCAATTTTATAATACGGATAGTAATAGTAGGGAGCGAGAATCCATGGACAGGATACCCCTATGTAAAATGTGTGGCCAATCGCATAGCACTCATTACCTTGTTAATTATTAAAATCTATTATTATTAAAGGGAGGAGCAATTCTGACTTTACAAATATGTTTATTTCGTGTCCTCTTCACAAGTCCAATTCTAGCAATCTTAACATTTCAGAGATACTCCCCCATCATCAGGACGTTTTTCTGAAATTAAATAATGAAACAATAACATATTATATCTACAGCAACATCACACTATTACAGTATATACATATAAGCTAAGATACAATAATATCTATATACAACAATCATGTACAGGTACAATACACATCTCATTAATTAATAAATTACCATTTAGCTTGTATATAATTATCCATAGGATACTATTTTATAATACAGTTTCAATAGGAATCATCAGCTCAAAATAGTCTATTATGCTTTAAAATAATCTTATTTCACTATGTAACCTTTAAAAGATCAACTTATATAGTCAAAATACTCACCAACAAACATCAACATATTAGGTCTGAAATTTACTATTTAATATATTAAAGTTTATCTCTATTATAACCAATTATTATTTAATTTTACTATTGTAAATTGTGTTAATTTTATTTTATTTTTATCTTATTTATTATATCAGCATAATGGGTACCTAGGATTTTACGGTCTGTTCATTATAAACGGTTACTTTATTATTTTTAGTAATGTGTATTGCTTCAAATAGTTTTCTATTCCTCGTTATATGCTCACTGTAAATAAATTATCTTAATAACTAAATTAATTTAATATTTGATTTAGGGAACGATTATACCACATTTTTACATTCCTATGTTTACTTTAATTAATTACCTCTTTCCTTTTATCTATGTATTTAAAAATTTGGCCCGGGTATGTTTGTGCTCCCAAAACTCGAAAAGGAGTTGGGCGATGTTCACTATCATTCATGAACTGGAAGCTGAGGGTAAAAAACTTGTCTGATTTCAAGAAAAACTTTGAAATGGTCAATTTTAAAGAACGTTAAATTTCCTGTAACTTTTATATTTAGTATTTCCTAAAATTCGGAACAGCTACTGAGATACGGGGCTGTACAAATCTGCAAAATGTCAAAAAAGTTAGATATTCAGTGGTTTCGCCTTAATAACTATTTTTCAGTGTACTTTAGTGAAAAATGCATAAAAAAACACTGAGCATTCGCAGATTATTTCTAGGGCTAGGATTTTCATGTAATGAAATGCCAAATGTTATGTTAAAAATGCCAAATATGTACATACATATCTATTAATTTTAAAACAAATGTGTAAATAATATGTGAAATATACTAAAATAAAACAGTTGAAAAGTAAATGCATTTCTAAGGACCGACCTGTATCTGTTAAAAAAACACTCTCGTCTATTGAAGTAATTAAAGCATTTCAGAAAGTTGCTGTTTCAAAAGGATTCCATTGACAGTTTCGTTGCAATCTTCTTTCCTCTAATGATGTTGCGAATGTGCAGCATGTCTTTTCAACCTGGATTGTTTTTTAAGACATATTGCAGTTTTATCCGGATTCTGTCCCAGAGACGTCTTCCATTTTGCTAATTGCTTCATTAATAAGCTCTACATATATTAATAGAGGCACATTTTGTAATTATAAAAGTGCGATGAAAGCGCAACTGTTGATGATGAAAGCCAGATTATTTTTTCAAATAGGATTTTCCAACAATTTCTTAACTTGAAATATGGCTGTGGCTGAATCGCCATCTAGCTTTGAAACAACGTCCTCTATTTTGTCAAAGTTCTTGTTGTAGTACCTACTCAATAGCCTCCAACCAAGTTCCGCATCTAGTGACTACTGGCTGAGGAAATAAGTTCAGTTCAGAGTCATTTTTCTTGAAAATTTACGCTCAGTTCAGAGCCTTAAAAAAGTCTGTTTAACAGATAAAATAAACAAATCAACCTCTGGGAATTCAGACCGAACAACTACAGAAACGCGTGCACAAGACATGTGACATGAAGAGCATTTTAGGATAAAGTACTTTTATGGACTTCTTGCTTCGATCATGTACGGAGCGCCGCCTGACAAAAACAAGAATACTTTTTCAAGTAGCATACATTTTGGCCAAGAAGATTCATTGAGTCGTTAAAAAACCGTATGATTGCATTTTTCAATTATTGCAATTTAGAAGAAAAGGCTTTGAAGAGGAATCTGGGCAAAGTGTACCAACGATGATATTTGAAATATATTGGCCTTCAACATCAATTGACTCAACTGAAACCTAAATAGGTCCCTCCTTGACATTCTCTCGAATTTTTGCAAGAATTTTCTGGTAAACATCTTGCAGATAGGTTTTTCTTAAGGTGGTTTGATCAGGCATTTGTTTCCCTGATATATATTTTCCAAGAGAGCGGTTGTTGATTTTGTTCAAAGGGATTCGGCTTTTCCAAATGCGCTACACAAATTTATGCAAAAGGTGGACTTACTGTCTCCACTTGTAGATGACATATTGAAACTTTGTGCAGTCTTCATGTTTTTTCTTTGTTTACTTTGTGTGGGACTATACCAATATGCTGAATAACTTGGAAATGTTGCTTAGTAGAAACAGACTTGTCACAGCAAGAACAGTATAAAATATCTCTATCACTCCTGAACGTTTCATTCAGGAACTCATGAAGATATTTCGCTACCCAATCTTTAGATTTTTTCCAGACTTTACTCATTCAGAAAAAAAAAATACAAGAAAAAGAAAAAATCATGATAAAGGGAATCATGTTTTACAACCATATGAATTTCTTCCTACCCACAGATTGACACTAAACTATAAACTGCGTCTCTCCGTGTAAAAATTGAAGTAAGACAAATTCTGGTGAATTCTGTTAATCGTCTTTGAATGTCAACGGATAATAACCAATCTTGTTAGATTTCGAAATTTTGGCACGTATTTCAGTTTTTTGCTTATAACTCAAAAACTACATTTCCTACAGAAAATTTTATTCTTACCAAAATTAAAGTAGACAAAATTCCCTACAAAATGCACTGGCAAAACTTAATTTTATATCATTTAACCCTCACCTATAGGTCTTTGAAATTTGATAAAATTTTCCAAAAAATCTTAAAATGCGGGATTTTGCTCATTTTGACTTCTATTTCTTTGTGGTGCCTATTCTATATTTTTAATTTTAGCTATGTTGTAGAAGTATTAATAGGATGTACATACATATATTTATATGTATTGGCATAAACACTCACATATATGTAGCATATATAGCAATATAAGTTATAAATTTAATGTGCCAATTTGTCATATTAGAGAAGTGAAAGAGAGAGAGGGTTATATCAGAGTGAAAGAGTTAAGAGTTGAATAGAAGGGCGCTACACGACAGAGTCAATTAATTGAGGTACTACTTAAATGCATTAATTAACCTTAAATGCGTTAGATAATACCTTATTATCTAACGAACAGGTAGATTAATTGAGTCAATTACCAGGTATGTAAATATGAAACCGGAATTTGCCAATAGAAAGCGCTAGCTGTAAATTTAGCTACCGTGAAGTCCCACTGGGGGCACCATTTTGTTTTTTTATCATCTGTGAAGATGTTTCAACTCACAATTCAGTTGTCATACAACAGTGTATTTTGTGAAACAACAGTAAACATGTCGAATTTTGTGCCTGGAAACTACGATTTGCGGACAGCATTGATTTTTTGTTACCATGGTTTGCCTGGAGTTACCCATGATTTTTTACGTTTTGGATTTTCAAAATATATCCATTTTTCATCGCGTCACAAATCGATGAAGAAATGACTTTTTTTTGTATCTGGCGAGCAACATTTCGCAAATGGTTTTGCAATTTTCCTGCTGCCTTTTGTTCAACTCATGTGGAACCCATTTGCCAATCTTTTGAACCTTTCCCATGGCTTTCAATCGAATGGAAATGGCCTCTCGTGTCACACTTAACTGATCTGCGAGTTGTTGTTGGGTTTGAGTGTCATCCTCATCCAACAATGCTTGCAATTCACTGTCTTCAAATTTTTTCAGTGGTCTTCCACGTGTCTCATTTTTGATGTCAAAATCACCACTTTTAAATTTTTTGAACCACTCAAAACACTGTGATTTCCCAAGAGCATACTCACCATAAGCTTCAACAAGCATTCTATGGGATTCTGCTGCTGTTTTCTTTAAATGGTGACAAAAAATCAATACTGTCCGCAAATCGTAGTTTCCAGGCACAAAATTCGACATGTTACTTACTGTTGTTTCACAAAATACACTGTTGTATGACAACTGAATTGTGAGTTGAAACATCTTCACAGATGATAAAAAAACAAAATGGTGCCCCCAGTGGGACTTCACGGTAGCTAAATTTACAGCTAGCGCTTTCTATTGGCAAATTCCGGTTTCATATTTACATACCTGGTAAGAGTCCGACGAAGATATAAAGCACTACTTTACCTATGAACTGACACCTTATCATTTATCTTCGTTCAGTGAAGAGGGATTACGAAAGGGAACTTAATCATTACTGTACAAAGTTTTCAAGCCTACAGATAACCAGACGTCGTTGAAAAATGAGATGGTTGTGGTGGATGGAGGTTTACTCCTTCACAAAGTTTGCGGGATAGGACTGAATCTTTTGATTCTATCTGCATGAAGTTCTTCACCTATGTCAAGAGGCAATGCTGATCACAAATAATGGTCATGTTTGATGGCTACCCAAGTGATCCGAAACAGTGAGATACGAAAAGCTCAGAAAGGGTTCATCAATAAATATGTCAGCCAATATATCATGTTCAATGAGAGAACACTCCCTGCTGTTTCCTAAGAGAAGTTCTAGAGGAATGAATTTAACAAGAGCCGTCTGATTCAAATGTTAAAAACATATTTTGAAAAAGGCTTAATGAAAGTGTTAGAGGCAGTAGAGGACGCCGATTGTAAACACAGCTCTTCCACAGTTGAGGAGTTATGATATTGTTGTTATCCTAAGTGAAGATGTTGATATGCTTGTTGTGCTATTAGGGCTTTCCAATTCCAACAAAAATAATGTACATCTTCTCAAACCAGGAAGTAGTGGCAAAGATAATCCGTAATTTCTCAAACTCATCGTATCAGTATGATCCTAAATACCTTCTTTTTGCGCATGCATTCCCTGATGGTGACACAACTTCCTCTCCTTTTGGCCATGAGAAAACAGATATGTGCTATTATTGAAAAAAAAAACTCTGTTTTACGAGAGAACTCCCTCAGCAGCCCAACTCAGTAGAGTGTAGATGGCGTAAGAGTGTTGAAGCGATCACAGTTGTGCAAGAAATTGACGATTTAAGAAACTACCTCTTCGTCAAAATGTCTACAAAGACCAGTTTCAATTTTCCCAGCCTACTTCCAACACTAGGCGCAGCTAACCAACACAGTTTTAGGACATTTTTTCAAATTTAATGCTGGCTGGGCAAAAAATTAGATCCGTTAAAATGGGATGGAAATGGGACAGTCTCAGTCTCACTCCCATCCAAATGAAAAAAGAATCTATACCCCAGCCATTGCTGCAACTAGTGCTTTGCAGCTGCAAAAAAGGTTGCAACAGTGCGTATACGTGCCGAAAATCTGGTCTCATGTGCACCACAATTTGCAAGAATCGTTCGGGCACATCTTGCTCCAACATCCCGCCAATTAAAATGGAGAATGACATTGATGGGGATGCGGAGGACAAGGAGAGTAAGTAGAAAATATTACCGAAACTGAAGAGGAGGAACAGGTATTTGCGGAGGATGAGGAATCTGTACCTGGGCCTTCAAAAAGTCTGAGAATTAGATGAATTTGGCAAATTGTTGACAAATATTCTTTTATTATTATTGTAAATATTTATGCTTATATATCTATTAAGTTTGATCAATTTTATTGTAATTAAAACTACTTTTTTTCAATTTTTCCCCATAATTTCCCTGAAAACCACAAAACTATATTCTGTATATATGTATTTACATATTATAGGTTCCTATGGTTATTGCATACTTGTACAACATAATTAATGGTTATTTATCATAAATAAATAGAATAAAAGAAAAGAGTAGGCACCGTAAACGATCATATGCTAGTCAAAATGAGCTAAATCCTGTTAAATGTTATAATTTATATTGCTATATATACTACATATATATGAGTGTTTATGCCAATACATATAAATACATGTATGTATATCCTATTAATACTTCTACAACATAGGTATAATTAATAACATAGAATAGGCACCATAAACGATTATATAGAAGTCAAAATAAGCAAAATCCCGCATTTTAAGATTTTTTGGAAAATTTCTTCAAACTTCAAAGACCTGTAGGTAAGGGTTAAGATGATATAAAATTAAGTTTTACCAGTGCATTTTGTAGGTAATTTTGTCTACTTTAATTTTGGTAAGAATAAGATTTTCTGTAGTACATGTAGTTTTTTAGTTAAAAGCAAGAAACTGAAATAAGTGCCAAAATTTCGAGGTTTTTCGCCTAACAAAAGTTCTCCCAGGGGCTTTCGTTAGTTTCTTAGTTTCAGGCTCCCCTTACCATACCAAACAATCCTAAAAAAAAAAAATCTTTTGCCACCTATTAATGCACGCTCGATCCCTCTCAGGTCAGCTATATACTGGGCTGTAAGGCGTGATCGATATATTTTTATGTTTGAAAATTTAAAAATGCATTTGCTTTTTAACTGCATATTACATATGCATATTATATGTACGTATGCATATTATATGTACATATAATATTATTACGTATGCATATTATATTCAGTATATCCATATTTGGCATATTTAATTACATAAAAATCCTAGCCCGAAATTTGGAAGGGTATTTAACTCGCAATTCATTTCATAGTCCATAGCATAGTCCCACAGTGGTTGAAAGACGGAATAAACCTATTTTTCAAGGTATTAGAAAAATCATTTTTTTTTTTTTTTCACCATTTACAAATAGATTAGTTACCTGAAATATTGTATCAATTTAATCGGAAATATTTCAATTTTTGCATTTGTAACGAGCTTTTTAATCCAATGATGGAATAATGTCTGATTTTTAAGGAAAAAAAATGTAGATATAATTATGATAGCCACTCACATTTTTTTCCGTGGTGCGATTTTCCTTTGTAGTAAAAAAGAGCTAAACCCGACTTCTAATCTCTTAATAATGAGAGAAAAAAACATGATTTTTTACTTTTTTTAGCCAATAATAATTTCCCGAATAAGTACCAAATTAAAGACAATACAAATTTGTTTGTTAGTATATATCTTCCGAACGCAGGAATCGGTTTTTTGTAAATCTATTTGTAAATGGCGGAAAAAAAAAAAATGATTTTTCCAATACCTTGAAAAATAGGTTTATTCCGCCTTTCGACCACTATGGGGCTATGCTCTTGAAAAGAATTGTGAGTTAAATACCCTTCCAAATTTCCAAGTTTTTTTATGTTTAACTTTTAAGATAATGTGAGTAATAGAAGAACTATTGTTCTTATCAATCCTAAATAAATAAATAAATAAATAAAAAAAGTTTATCTGTATTGGATCGTGGCTTGATTTTAGAGATAAAAAACACAGTGATGCGATACTTTTGTCCAGGAGTTTATGTCATGTTGCTTTGTATTATATAATAATTCTATTTAATTTTTTTTATTTATTTTTTTAGTGTGAACTCCAACTTATTTTGGATAATGTCAGTGCAAGTATTGAAGATTGTTATGCACTCTTGCTCCAGGAAGGATTGTGTTCTTTTGATGAATATAGGGTGTATTCCTACCTATGTAGAGCAGGATTGCGAGTAATAAGGCATTCTCCTTCAGTTACTGTTACTCCCTATGAACAACAAGTAAATCTTGATACCATCCTGCAACAATGTAAAAGGTCACCACCCAGTACTTCATCAGTAAACCCAGATGATAATGAAGTAATGTTAATTGATGAAGTGAATATTCTAAGTGATTCTCCTGAAAAAGAAACTGGTGGTTGTCCTGAAAAACAAAATATTGCTAGTAGTGAAGTCATAGAAATTGAAGATGATATTGACCACAACTCAATTATTGAGGAAGTATTGGATAGCAGTGATGATTCTAGTGATATTATATGTATTTCTTCACCATCCTATGCTTCCACTGAACATTATAGATTATGGTATCCAACTGTAAATCTCTGTCTCCTGAGGTCAATGGAAAAAATTATAGACTTGTGCAATGATGACTCTCCAAATGATTATAAACACTTGATACATAATAAGTTAGATTTAATTAAATTTTCAAAAGCTGAAGTATTATCCCGTTTACCTAGTGCTGTAAATGGGGTTACCATTTTACATTCCCCAGACAACAGACTTTTGCCAAATAATATAGTACCAAAATATTCAGAATATAAAGTTAATTTAAATATTAGATCAGATTATCGTTTCTCAAATAATTTTAAACCTTATTACAACCAAATGTCTAGGATGCCATTCACAAACATGTCAAATAATTCAAAAATGAATCCTGAATTGATGACCAATCCTCTCTTTCGAAAAGCAGAAGAAATGCAGGCAATGGCAATGAATATGATACAGACAGCTAGTACATTGATGTCTGTTTTAAGTACTCAGAATCCAAATGAACTTTGGAATTTGGTAGATGGAAGAAGCCAAGAAATGAGATTTCATCCAAGGTTCAGAGATTTTCAACAACAAAGGCCATATTGTCGTTTTCCTAGGAGAAATTTTAGAGCAATGAGAAGAAAAAACCCTTATGAAAAAAGAGGTGAGGGTAAATATTTTAGAAGATTTGATGAGTTTAATAATTCTTATGGTGTAGATCTCCATTCTGCCAAAGTTTTTTCTCCAGAAGTTAAAGTGGAAACAGTTGTACTATCTGATGATGATGATGATGATATTATTATAAAAAAAGGTTCATTTACAGATGAGTTTAGCAATTCAAAAAGAAAGAGAATGGATTGTGATACAACTTCTAAAAAAGTAAAAACTGAAAGTGATGACTTTTTATTGATTTTAGAAGAATCGAATTTGAAAGAAAAAAAACTTAAAGTAGATATTTCAACTGAATCTGATGATACCAAACATTCTGAGATGATTGTTAATAAAAACGACAATATTAAAGATGAAAGTCGTGATTTGATTGCTTGTATTGAAATTGATGAGGCTGTAAATAGAGCACAATCTGACATTGTTGAAAATAGTACATCAGGAATAACACCAACTTCTGGAAGAAATAGGGAAAGTAGAAATTTGGAAACTGAAACAACTTTAGAAAATAATAAACAAGATACATCAGCTACTACAAATAATGCATTGAAAGATATAGAATGTAATGAAGAAAATAATAGGCAGAGAGCAAGTTCTACAATACAGGACAGTCATAATATTGCTAAAGAGAAAAAAAATGTCAAAGGAAGTTCACCCAATAGTGTGGATGAAGGTTTAGATAGAACTGATATATATTTGTGTAAAAAGAATGAATTAGTAACCGTATCTCATACTGAAAATAATGTGTTTAATAAAAGTAGTATGAATTGCAAAGAAATGATGATCATAAAAGACAGTACCCTTCATGATAAAATTACCAGTTGGGAGGAATATAAAAATACTGATGACTGCCAATTAAGTGTTGGTGAAGGAGACTCTGAGACTGTATTGCGGTTTGAAGACTGCAGTAATTATGGTAAGATTATATTTATGTATATGTAACGCACATGCACACATGCTTAATTCGTTTAGAGTATTAGTTTTTTTAATTAATTTCTTCTGGATTGTGTTGTTTCTTAAACTTAAGCATTCTATTCTGCCAAGTTGCCCAGAATAACGAGAAAAAAAGTATATATGTAAAATAGCTCCAACTTTATTCTGTCACAATGCTAATGTTAAATTGTAGAGTTTTCATTATATGTAGAGGATTGAATGCCGACACGAAGACCCCTCTGGACTTGGGTTCCCTAAGAAATATAGACCCCCACGACAGATTTTATCTCAGTTCTCCAAACACCAATACCTCAGCCGAGTATTGCTTATTTCAAAAGTTGTAACTATCGATATTATAAATAAATTTATATTTGGTAATATTGATTAATACTTAATTAATTATTAATATCTTATAAATTTATTAATACTCTGCCAAGGGGCGGGTTCCCCGGCCTTCAGACTTTCGGCTCTGCTCTGGACTGCGACACCCAAACAACACATTTGACCAACCCGTGGTTACAATCTTCAAGAGGAAGGAGTTGCTATACTGAGATAACCTCATACAATTCTGTTGGCTTCATCATCAGCGTTTATTGAATTGTATTTAAATGCCAGCTTCAGTTTGCTCTCTTTTTCCATCTCTGAGTATCTAAACATCCTGCTCTTTTATTTGCTGGAATCAATCTTTAACTTAATTATAAATATATCAGCTAAGTTAGCTGCAGGAAATCAATGCTTCTTTAGAATACAAAAGCATTTTGTTTTAGGGCTTTAGAAAGGATTGCAAAAGTGATGATTTATAATTATTCATTCCATAGTAACTTTTACAAGTGAAGCATGGATGCTTGCTAAAAAAAAAGGGCATATTCTGCATATGGGGAAGAAAGAGAGGTTCTTGAGGATTATGGTTCTGTTTTCCTTAATGTAAACTGGAGGATAAGACATATAGTACAGGATAGTACAGTCTCTTCCTGTTTACTTATTCCGCAAATCGGTCTATTTTTTGAAAAACTGGAATTGATTCGGAAAAACATCTAACTCAATTTTGATTGGTGCTTTTAACTGTAGCAAAGCAGATATAAACTAATTTACTATGGATGCCTTGTGTAATAACGACTGTCTATTTATAATAATTATAGACATAAATGATGACAAGTTTAGGAGAAAACAAAAAAGAAAATGTTGATGGCTGTATCATGGAAGTCGATTTCTTATTATTATATAATGGAAACTATTTGTTAAAATTTTATAACAAGTGCATACTCAGGCATGCCATAAAAATATAACAAACTAAGCATCAATAAATTTAATAAGAATAGTTTACAAAAAGAGATTATTAAAGAAAGAAACAATCCTAAATTTAAAAATAATTTTTTTTTTTCAATTTCATACACTTTCTTTTTACTTTCACTTATCTATATATATTTCATTATTGAATTAAATGATACGGTTTCCAACGTTCATTTAAATATTTAAAACTCCTTTTTTTTTGGTATTCGATTTTTGAGAAATTATTATTCGATTATACATTTTTTTTACATTTAATTCCTTTAAACTTTTGTTGAGTCACTACTCATATCTATATAATTTGTAACATATAACTGGATTTTCATTCACAAGATTGCTATTTTATAATTATATATTCTTGTTGGCAATTCTCATTACTAAAGCGGACATAATGTCTTTCAGCAAAGTAGTTCGAACACAAAGTACTGCTTGTAGACATCTTCTTTGCAGACTACCGGACATTGTAGCTTTTATTAAGAGTCCGTGTAGAATAGGATAGACTTTCAAAGCTAATTCTGTAAGAAAATCTAATTGCATATGGAATTCAGGCTGCAATGGCTTGATGATAAATGGAGGGAGATTTGTAAACTCAATCAATTAAAATGATAAAATATGTATGTAAAAAAAAAGAAGTAAATTACAGTACATAGTGATATAAATGTTGTAATTATATGTGAAATTACATTTATTAGAACAACTTATCCGAAATTGGTTTATCCGGAACTCCTAAAGATTTTATTTGATTTAATAAACTTTTTCTTTATTCTATATCATATAAATCATTAGTTTTGCTTCAGTGTGGTCAATATTTAATAAATAAAGAGCATTCTATCAAAAATTAGGCATCTCAGTTAAATAAGGAAAAGTAATTAGTCTAGATACTATTCTAAGGATCTTTTGTTCCATAATTTAATAGTGTTGATTAGTTAAACAGTTCTGACGAAATATAAACAACGGCTGGCACAGAGAAAGAGGACATTGGAGGCAAAAACAAATGGGTGTGAAATCGAGAAGCTGAAAGTGGAACTCACAAGGCAAATTTATAAAGAAAAACTCCAACGACAGTATCAGGAATGGATTGGCAAAGAAAGGGAATCCTTGGTTTGATGGCAAGTGTGAGAGGGCTCTACAAGAAAGGAATGAAGCTCGGATGAGGATGCTCCAAAGGAAAACACACGGTATATATAAAGCATACTCAGAAAAAAGACTAAAAGAATTATGCGTGACAAGAGCACATGAAACAAGGAAACTCGAAGAGATGCAAGAAATATTTCAAGCACAAGAGAGTAGGAAGTTCTATAAGGGGGGCGTAGAATTCTGTCTGGACCAAATGGAAACCTCACTGTCAGTGACCAAATCAAGGGAAATGGGCCCAATACTTCAAAGAAATCCTAAATGCAGAAAGGAATAATGTGCACATCGCCCAGATATCTCAATCGGATGATGAGGATATACCATCAGATAGAGAGGAAATTGCAAAAATAATTCTTTCCCTAAAAAACAATAAGTCTCCAGGGTCTAATAAAATCCTGTCAGAACTAATAAAATACGCAGGATAAACCACCTGGAATGAGATTTATAAGATAATAGGGGATATATGTTCAAAGGAAAAAATGCCAGACGAATGGGGGGAGGCTATTATAGTTCCTATACACAAAAAGGAAGATACACTCAAGTGTGAGAACTCCAGGGGAATAGCGCTCCTACCCGCAGTCTATAAAATCCTGTCAGTGGCAATATGTCGAAGACTAATGGAGAGGAGTAAAAGACTACTAGGAGAGTACCAGAGTGGCTTTCGCCCAGGACGATCGATTATGGACCACCTTTTCGCTGTAAGGCAAATGCTGGTGAAAACGTACAAATATGGTATAGTTCTACATAGACTTCCGACAGGCATATAGCAGTGTAAGCAGGAGTAAGCTGTTGGAGGTTTTGTAGTTACTGAGGATACCTAGTAAACTATTAAGATTGACAAGGATGACCATAGAAATGACGAGCTGTAAGATCAAAAAGAGTGGGTACATCGGTTGATAGCTTCGAGGTTAACAATGGCTTAAGACAGGGAGACGCATTATCACCGGTAATATTTAATCTCGTCTTGGAAGTGGCAATTCGAAAAATTAATACTAACCCTGGTGGTACCATCTATAATAGGCTCACACAACAAATGGCATACGCAGATGATGTTGTTATATCAGGGAGAACTATAGCAGCACTAGCAGGCGCTGTAGAAGAGTTCAAGCAAGCAGATCAAAAGTTAGGACTCATGATAAGTACGGAGAAGACAAGTTACACATAAACATCCCGACATACCAGGGAGAGAGAAGATACTGTTGAATTGGGAGAAGAAACGTTTCGCAACTGTGATAAATTTATGTACCTGAAGGGATTAGTGACGGAAAACAATAATTTGGAAGCTGAAATAAAAGACAGGATGGTAGTAGGAGCTGGATGTTTCTATGCCCTGCAAAAGGTGCTCCAATACGAAAGTCTGTCCAGGAAAGCAAGAATTGTAAGATATAAAACGGTGGTTAGACTGGTCGCTCTATATGGCAGTGAGATGTGGACTCTGACCTAGGAAAACAGAAGAGCTCTATTGGTCTGGGAGAGAAGAGTCTTAAGGAAGATACCTAGGAAAACAGAAGAGCTCTATTGGTCTGGGAGGGAAGAGTCTTAAGGAAGATCTTTGGAGCTGTCAGAGAACAAAATAGATGGAGAATCAGAGGCTACATAGAGCTAATGGAATTATACGGTGAGCCAGATATCCTTGGTGTTATTAAGAGGGGCAGACTTAGATGGCTGGGTCACGTGGAAAGAATGGATCCTAGTAGACTACCAAAAATGATGCTAAATGGCACTCCAGGAGGAAAAAGATGGTTAGATGATCTGGAGGAGGACTTGGGGAGGCTGGTAATCAGAATCCGTTTTTCTTTTCTCACTGAACTGCGCCTCCAACATTTTCATCTGTACCACTTCACCCTCTGATTACATGTTCTCTCCTTCTTAGTCTACTTACTGTGATACAATTTCTTTAGAGCAATCTCAGTTTATGGTGATCATCTTGGGAGAAGCACCGAATTTCTGCTCAATAGGTGTCTACTGCTTAATTTTTTTGCTGAACTTGATAGATATGTCTTATATAAAAGTCTTTGTAACACTGCACATGTATCTTTGGAGAACAGTTCACCTTTGTTTAGTTATTTAATATCTCGAGAACATTCCAACTTTCCCGAAACATTCCAAATCCTCATTTGAAAGATAATCTTATTGTCTGAACTCTAAACCAAAGCGATATGGAAAGTCCTATGAATGGGCACTTCAGATATTTTTGAATTGTGTAATAATTTGCAGTGTTTTTAATTAAAGTACTGATTTACTAATCACCTAATGATAAAACATTACTTGTTGTGATTTCATTGCAAATATAGGATATTTATGGCGAATAGCCTTACTTTCGCTGATTGAAGTAACATTGGCTGACCCTTCAATACTTCGATCATCCTATCTAAACATCTATATCTGTCCAGCTACTCTTAATCCAACCTGGATACGCATTGTTCGAGGCCTTGTGGTCTGTCCTAACACTATAATCTCGACACCTTATTATTGAACCAGGCAAAATGGCGTGTATTGATTAAATAAGATCACAATTTTGCCAACGTGTGTATTTATGCCCTTGCGATACAAATGAAAACTATTAAATTTAAGCCAAACATTTTTATTTAACAATATTTTAAATTAAGATGTTTAATGCGAGAGGAGGTGAGCAGTTTCAACAAAATATACAAGTAGTAATAGTTGGCAGTCAATGCCAGCTGCAATGGTGGACTGGTACCAGCA
Source organism: Rhaphigaster nebulosa (assembly GCA_948150685.1). Classification (NCBI taxonomy): domain Eukaryota; kingdom Metazoa; phylum Arthropoda; class Insecta; order Hemiptera; family Pentatomidae; genus Rhaphigaster; species Rhaphigaster nebulosa. The sequence goes on from OX411306.1 coordinate 160,753,950, forward strand.
CTCTACCTTTAGGAGGGCTTATGCCTGTTGGAGGGTTTATTCAGTTTGTCCAGCACTCTTGAATTCCATGAATATCGGAAATTCTGCTTGAATTTTTCGTGTCGGGAAAAAATCGGTTATTATGCTTAAACAGCCAGTCATCAGACATTTTTAATTTGGTTGGCAATAAGTTTATGAAATATTTGGTTGATGTAGTTGTTCGCCTTATTATTTCTAATTTCAAGAATCTAAATCACAAGTCTGCAAATACTAAGAAAGCTATCACTCATAGGAGCATTAGATTTGACTGTTATTCAGCTTGTGATTAAGAATCAGGAATCAATAAGGCTATTTTTATTCAAAATTCCACCTGATACATACTAGATTATGCCCAAATAATTTGAGAATTACAGAGTGAATAAAGTGAATATGGTTGCAATGACACAATATGTAATTTTTTTGATATTTATTCTTGGCGCTACGGTCCTTCAAGAACTTGACCCTCTCCTGTCATCTGCATTTATTGCTAATAATTATTAAATATTTCATTAACATAAAAAAAAGAACTATTAGCCAAAACTTTAAGATTCCATAATGCGTGAGTATGTGATGCGGAATCTCCTCCCACCATGGCTTCAGCCTGTTCTCTACAATACGATCTTTTGTAATGTAATGTAACAATTTTAAAGTAGAAATTACTAACTTAATAATTTATACTTTTAATTATTATAATATCTATTATTAACTTAATAATTTCTACTTTTATATTATGTAATGGAAGATGTTTTTAAAACTATTTTATTGTACTTCTGTAGACCTGAGAAGAAATGAGGAAGTATATGCAGCTGAGAATATCTCAAATAGTGTTTATGTGGATTCTTAAAATCATTTAAAGTTGTGTGACGCACGTATCACGTCAGATTTTATAATTTTTATACAACAGCTCTAACTTTATTACCTCTTTCTTTATAACCACATTGAACCATTCTTCCATAAAAACATTTTTGTGCCTGCTAAGTTTAAATATAAATATATTATCAATGACAAAGTTAAACTAAAACCTATATGATACGATAGATATTGTATAGCAGTTGTGGATCAAGTCAGTAGTTGAAAGACCCTACTAGGGTACACCCAGCCTGGACTTAAAGTGGGACTCTTTATAGGTTCGGTAGAAAAACCTGGCAATTGAGCGTGGATGCTAATCTCTTCATCTTCTTGTATAAGTCATGGTCAAGAAACAGTACTTCTTCACCAACTACTGAACTGACCTAAGACCCTTCTAAGGATTTTAGTGTTACATTTTATTTTTTTTCTTAATTATACAACCAATGCTATGATCATTATCCAATTCTAAGATTAATAACTTTTAAACCTTTTTCTTTTTTTTTAAGGTGATATTTTGAGAGCTCTTCAAATTTTCAAAGCAATAAATTTGACTAAGAAAAAAAATAAAACCAAAATTACATATGATGTTTATCTTCCTGGAGCAAGTTTTAAAAAAACATTGAAAGTTCTTCCAAATTTCAGGGTGATCATTTTAAAGTAAGTAGAACAATTTGTTAATTTATAGTTAGCGTTTGCAATTACATTGTTGTATAATATGTTTATTTTATTGAAGGGTCTGCCTGGGTAAGGTAGATAAAAATAACCAAGAGCGATTAATGTCTGCCAACTTACACATATGTAGACCGTCATAAAAAATTGCTATTACCAAAGTTTCAGATCTCTAGTTCCCTCCTGTGCCCCTTAATTAGCCCAAGTGACTTGAAATGTAGTAATTTTTCAACATTTTTTTCTTAATTTTTTTTTTTATAAGGCTGGGTTTAGTAGGTCTAGTGGTAAATCTGGCCCTGACAAAGAATGGTGGAAATATCATTTACTGTTGATTTAATCAAGGAGAAGATAGTTGAGGGTGTGGTCAAGAGAGAAAACACTAAGTAAGTGTAAAACTTCTTTTAACGCATGTCGACATTTCTGTCTAAGTTGTAGGTCTTCATCTGGGTTAAGGTTCATATATATCTTATAACCATATGTTGAAGCTAAACAAAGTTATTTTGAAGAAAAATGATATCGTTAAAGTTTGTTTTTATTTCATCTGCCTCATACCCTACGAATTGAGATGTTCCAACCCAATAATTCGTATATATATATATATATATATATATATATATATATATATATATATATATATATATATATACATACTGTTGTCTTTATAGGGGTTCACCTCCGATGCGCCCTCTGGTTGTCGGTCGCTTCTCTAGCTGTCTGTTACCTTAGACACACCGTAAGGTTACCTGGGTTGTGAGAGGGATCACTCTCGGTCAAATAACTCACCCACCTGCCCCTACTTTCCTCTGGCCTGAATTATTTATAAGTGGGGTGAAGGGTGAAAGGGGGTTAGAAAGGAGGTAGCTTGCCAGTGCAACGCTGCCCTTACCCAGTTGGGTGGCTGCCGAGGTTAGTCCCAAGGGATAAGCATGGACCTCGGCAGCTGAAGGCGCTAACTAGGCAAGCAAGGAAGGATAGACGGGAGGGCCGAGTGCGGGGTAAGCTAGCCCGACAATCTCGAGGGACCCTGTGGACCGGGGTGAGCTAGCCCGACCACACAAGGAGGAAGGAAGGAGAGGTATCGAGTGCCGGGGAAGGATAGCCGACAATCTCGAGGAAAGGAAGGATAGATGGGAGGTCCGAGTGCGGGGTAAGCTAGCCCGACAATCTCGAGGGACCCTGTGGACCGGGGTGAGCTAGCCCGACCACACAAGGAGGAAGGAAGGAGAGGTATCGAGTGTCGGGGTTGGCTAGCCGACAATCTCGAGGAAAGGAAGGATAGATGGGAGGTCCGAGTGCGGGGTAAGCTAGCCCGACAATCTCGAGGGACCCTGTGGACCGGGGTGAGCTAGCCCGACCACACAAGGAGGAAGGAAGGAGAGGTATCGAGTGTCGGGGTTGGCTAGCCCGACAATCTCGAGGAAAGAAGGAGAGCTTGATAGCGCAACGCTGCCCTTACCCAGTTGGGTGGCTGCCGGGGTTAGTTCCAAGGGATAAGCGGTTAGTTCCAAGGGATAAGCATGGACCTGGGCAGCTGAAGGCGCTAGCTAATCAAGCCTAGGAAAGGACAAGGTAAGAGAGAGAGAGAGTGAGGTAGGTAGGTAGGTAGGTAAGGGTGGAATAGAGAACACTGGCGGTCAGCCACAACTGGTCTTGCATAAGCTCGACCCGGAGGTGTTCTGATTTGGCCTTTAAATCGGACCTCTATTTATACCAATACGCAATGACTGCTGGGTAATCTTTATTTTGAGAAGTCTAACATATATATATTTTTTTCTGGCCACATCAGCACACCTCTTGGTCTTAATTTTATTTTTATAAGTACAATATTTATCACAGAACATTTTAAAACATATTTAAAAATAAATAACCCCTTTACATATAAATTAATCGTCTATAAACAAAGCCTACAAAAAAAGCATAGTGCGTTAGTTCATTTGGTGGCGGACAGGTGGCGCCTCATCCCACTCTTGCAGCCCACGGCTCGCTTCATTTCTATGCCAGCTCTCGATGGGGAAGGTCGTTCAGCAGCTGGAGGGCGGCCTAGTTCGGCCGGCGGTCGGTAGATTGTGTTGTCAACCATCTCCCGCAGTCCACAGCCTTTGATCGAGAAGGTTTTGCCGGCTTGACCAACAGCTGTTCCGCGTGTTACAATAATTATTTGAATTACATTAATACAGTATTTAATTAAGTTAACGTTTTCTTTTAAGAGATATCACGCATTAATTTTGAATGACCCAGCAGAAGGGCCTTTTTAAAAGGTTTTATACAATAAAAGAAAAGAGCCCTATTTTAGGATGCTACATTTACCATTTCCTATAGGAGAAAAAAAAAAAAAAATTTAAGATTTTTTTTTTTTTCAAGAACTATTCTCTTACATAAAACTAAGTTACATAATATAAATATTACGCAATACAGGTTGCATTTCAACAAATCCATAAATTTATACAAAGAAAATCAAATTACATACGTGGTAGGTTTAACAAGATACAAATATTCAATCAATGGAAATACAATGTGCCTTATGTTCAGAAGAGTTAATTTCTTATGATTGTACAATGTTAAAATAAGATGAATTTATACAAAAATTAGGTTACACATGTGATGGATTTAACTATATACAGATATCCCATCAAGGAAAATACAATAAGCCTTACGTTCAAACAAATTCGTTTTCTTTTTCAAGAGTTAATCTCTTATGATTAAAAATAAGATGAATTTATACAAAAAATTAAGTTACATATGTGATTGATACAAATATTCCATCAAGGAAAATACAATGAGCCTCACGTTCAAACAAAAGAGTTAATTTCTTATGATTGTACAATGCTAAAATAAGATGAATTTATACAAAAATTAAGTTGCCTATGCGGTGGATACACATATTTCATAGCAAGAAAATTATATAGTTTTTTTTTTTCAAAGTAAATTAAAATGAGATGATTTTATACAAATTTTACACGCTAATTATTATATATATTTTTTTTCAAGAGTTAGTCTCTTATTATTATACAAAATCAATATTGGAATGAGTTAAGTTTATACATAATAGTTTATGTTGATTTAAACATTACATTAAGAAATACCCAAATTCTATTATACAAATTCAAAATTTACATCTAGATCCTGTCTTTACAAGCTCTATAAAACATTATTTATGCTAGACACCTTTCTTGAAGGTTTTTAAACATATTCGAAGTTTACATCGAGATTTGATCCCTACAAGTTGGTGCAACATTATTTATGTTAGACACCTCCTAAAGTTTCCTTAAAAGATTCAATTTCCATTGAAATCCCATTTTTAGAAGTTATATAAAAAAAAATGTATGTTAGATACCTCCCTTAGGTTCTAAAATACATCCATTTTCATTTTAAAATTCGACTTTTACAAGAAGTCAAAAAAAAAGATTAAAATATTTAAGTTAATAGTCTTTAAAATATTAAAGTTTAAATTATTATTTTTTAATAACGAAATCTAATATTTGACTTAATTAACATCAGTTGATGTTGGGTTCTTTGATTAGTTACTCGAAATATTTCTCGTAAACAATTACGTGGTGAGTTAGTTCCTTGGGTGGCCTTTAGAATTTCCATTGTCCATATCCAAACTGAGACTATCCGGCTGTAATATTAATCTCATTTTTTCTTCACTCTTCCACGAAGATAATTTTCTCCATCTTCTGTTAGACTCTTATTTGCCTCCGTGTCTTCCAAGTCTTCTCGTTCCACTTTTGAATATTCTTCCCTCTGCACTAGCTGCTCATCCATTTCTGTTGACGTGAAACCTTCGGCATACATCGGATGTTCTTTTAAGTGTTCCCTTTGTCTGTCGAAGCGAGATTTTTCTTCATATTTATTATTGTAGTCGTCTTCGATTCTAGTAATTTTATTTACCCGTGGATTGGATTGAGTCCAACTGGGGTTCCTATTAAAGTTACATCTTTCCATGGGCCTATTATCTCTTTCATAATTATAATTCCGAGATGGGTTATTTCCCAGGTTCTTCTGCTGTACCAATGATTTTCTCTGCGATGCTGCAGAATATTGAGTTGAAGTTCTCATTCCGTCAGTATTTTCTGCGAGGATCCCTTCCTGTATAGATAGTTTCCTCTGAGCTATTTCTCTATCCTCAGAATATTGTGTTGGGGTTCTCATTCTGTCATTATTTTCTGCGGGAATCTCTTCCTGAATAGATGGTTTCCTCTGAGTTATTTCTTTATACTCAGAATATTGTGTTGGGGTTCTCATTCTGTAATTATTTTCGATGGGAATCCCTTCTCGTAGATAAGGTTTCTTCTGAGATGTTTCAGAATATTGGTTCGACGTTCTGTTTTGATAACTATTTCCTTTAAGGATTCTCTCTTTTCCAACTCGGTTTAATACTTCTAGGAATCCATCGATACTGTTTATTCCTTGGTACAGTATTATTTCTTCGATGGTCTTCCCAAAATGCTGAGCCATGGATTTGCAGATGAATCCTTCATCTAACTGATGTTCACAGGCCCTTGCTCTCAATACCATATTGCAGAAATACTGCTGCGGGCTTAGATGTGCGTAGTCGTAATAACTGCCGTGGTTCAACTCTTCCCAGAAAATAGGGTCATATTTTCCCCTCCAGAATTTATTCAAGAATTTTTCACTAAAATTATCAATTTCGTAGATTTCATTCTCATGCATAAGCCACCATACTAAGGCTTCGTCCTTCAGGTGCTGTCTGATGAAGTCTCGAAATATAACAGTATGGCCCCATAAGTGATATTGTGATCTTAAGGAGCTCACAAATTCTGTAGGAATGTCCTTTCGACTATTCCTAAAAAATAAGGGTTTCTGATTCATTCCCTTATTTTGTTGTATCAAGGTAGAATTCAGTGCTCTGAACATATCAGTGATACGATCATTTTCGGTATTTATTTTTGGTCGATAGATCGTCTCGGCTTGTTGTCCAATAGGAGGTCTTGTCCTTGTATCCAAATTTCTAAGGGGTGACTTGCCTCTTGTGATATTGTTTTCAAGGATATCTATCCTATTATTCAAGATCTTCAAATCTTCCTCATGGGTCTCAATGATGTTGTTCAATTCATTGATTTCATCTTTTATTTCTTCATTTCTGTTGATAACAATTTCTCTTAGGTTTTCACACTTTTCTGTTAACATGGTTACTCTGGCTCCAAAGTCCTGTTTCATATTATCCATCCTTCCTTCTAACCTTGAGATTAATAGTTTCATCTGCTGAAATTCTTCAGACATTGTAGAGGACATCTTTTCCATCCACAGTTCCATTTTCTTAGAGAATATATCTTCTTGTTCTTTTTCTTCCATTTTAGGTTGACTTCTTAAATTTCTATTCCAAAGGTCGGTTATTTTAATCGATCCCCACAAGGGATGCCAATTGCAGTATTATTGTGGTTCACCTCCGATGCGCCCTTTGGTTGTCGGTCGCTTCTCTAGCTGTCTGTTACCTTAGACACACCGTAAGGTTACCTGGGTTGAGAGAGGGATCACTCTCGGTTAATTAACGGTCCCCACAAGGGATGCCAAATGTAGTATTTTTCTGGGGTTCACCTCCGATGCGCCCTCTGGTTGTCGGTCGCTTCTCTTGCTGTCTGTTACCTTAGACACACCGTAAGGTTACCTGGGTTGTGAGAGGGATCACTCTCGGTCAAATAACTCACCTACCTGCCCCTACTTTCCTCTGGCCTGAATTATTTATAAGTGGGGTGAAGGGTGAAAGGGGGTTAGAAAGGAGATAGCTTGCCAGTGCGACGCTGCCCTTACCCAGTTGGGTGGCTGCCGAGGTTAGTCCCAAGGGATAAGCATGGAAGGAGAGGTATCGAGTGCCGGGGAAGGATAGCCGACAATCTCGAGGAAAGGAAGGATAGATGGGAGGTCCGAGTGCGGGGTAAGCTAGCCCGACAATCTCGAGGGACCCTGTGGACCGGGGTGAGCTAGCCCGACCACACAAGGAGGAAGGAAGGAGAGGTATCGAGTGCCGGGGAAGGATAGCCGACAATCTCGAGGAAAGGAAGGATAGACGGGAGGTCCGAGTGCGGGGTAAGCTAGCCCGACAATCTCGAGGGACCCTGTGTACCGGGGTGAGCTAGCCCGACCACACAAGGAGGAAGGAAGGAGAGGTATCGAGTGTCGGGGTTGGCTAGCCCGACAATCTCGAGGAAAGAAGGAGAGCTTGATAGCGCAACGCTGCCCTTACCCAGTTGGGTGGCTGCCGGGGTTAGTTCCAAGGGATAAGCATGGACCTCGGCAGCTGAAGGCGCTAGCTAATCAAGCCTAGGAAAGGACAAGGCAAGAGAGAGAGAGAGAGAGAGAGAGAGAGAGGTAGGTAGGTAGGTAAGGGTGGAATAGAGAACACTGGCGGTCAGCCACAACTGGTCTTGCATAAGCTCGACCCGGAGGTGTTCTGATTTGGCCTTTAAATCGGACCTCTATTTATACCAATACGCAATGACTGCTGGGTAATCTTTATTTTGAGAAGTCTAACATATATATATTTTTTTCTGGCCACATCAGCACACCTCTTGGTCTTAATTTTATTTGTATAAGTACAATATTTATCACAGAACATTTTAAAACATATTTAAAAATAAATAACCCCTTTACATATAAATTAATCGTCTATAAACAAAGCCTACAAAAAAAGCATAGTGCGTTAGTTCATTTGGTGGCGGACAGGTGGCGCCTCAACCCACTCTTGCAGCCCACGGCTCGCTTCATTTCTATGCCAGCTCTCGATGGGGAAGGTCGTTCAGCAGCTGGAGGGCGGCCTAGTTCGGCCGGCGGTCGGTAGATTGTGTTGTCAACCATCTCCCGCAGTCCACAGCCTTTGATCGAGAAGGTTTTGCCGGCTTGACCAACAGCTGTTCCGCGTGTTACAATAATTATTTGAATTACATTAATACAGTATTTAATTAAGTTAACGTTTTCTTTTAAATGATATCACGCATTAATTTTGAATGACCCAGCAGAAGGGCCTTTTTAAAAGGTTTTATACAATAAAAGAAAAGAGCCCTATTTTAGGATGCTACAATACATACATACATACACACACATATATACACATACATTGATACACATATACACAATTCAGTCAAGTCATTGATCATCAAGTAGAAAAGAAGAGGACTAAGCACCGAGCCCTGGGGGAGACCCTGCTTTGTTTGTTTAAATGTTGAATATCCAGTTTTGTACTTAACCCTAATGAATCTTTGAGACAAATAGGATCCCAGAAACCTGTACAGATAGATATCCATGTATTCCCATTCCAATAAGCTTATGCAGGAGTTTTTCCACCAGCCTTTGTCAAAAGCTGTTTTGAAATCAACAAATACAGCTAGTGAGCTTTGTCTCCTGTGGTAGCCGTCTTTTACCTCTTGTGAAAAGTGAACTATCTGCTAAACTGTGCTCCTATTTTTTCTGAATCCTGCTTGTAATGGCGATAAAATTTCATTTTTTTCCACAAATGTCTGCAATCGGTGTACTGCCATTCTTTCCAATAACTTGCAAAAGCAACTTGTCAATGCTATTGGTCTGAAATTTTCTGGTTTGTCGGGTTTCTTGCCATTTTTTAATATAGGTATTACTTCTGCTTTTCTCCACTCATGGGGTAGATGGTGTGTCCATACTTGGTTCAGGAAGCAGAGGATGACATTCTTGGCTTTTGTTCCTAACAATTTAAGGAATTCAGGAAGTATTTTATCAAGTCCTGGAGATCTTTTCACTGAAAACTTTTGGGTAGCAACTTTCATTTCTACCTATGTAAATGGTTCGTCAAAAAGTCTCGATTGTTCCTCAGTCAAGCAGGTTGTTGAAAGTCTGGTTTCAGGATCATTTGTTTTTGGCTTGAAATTGCTAATTGCGCAATAGTGCTTTAAAAAATGCCGTGCTATGTCCTTCTCATTTGTGAGCAACTTTGATTTTCTGTCTGGATTAGGTTATTTGGGTGGGACGTATTAATTTTAATACGTTATACGTGGCAAGCTTTCAAGTTTCTCGAGAAAGGATCTGTATGCCAACCTTTTTGATTGCTTAATAGCTTGCTTTAGTTCACTACTTTACGCTTGAGCTCTATGGTGTCTTTTGTTTGCCTAGTCATTATTGATTTGTCTAGGACTCGATTACGTTTTATTTTAAGATTTTCAAGTTCCTTGTTCCAAAATGATGTGAACTTGTTTACCTTACCTTTTGGAATTGAGAGTTTAGCTGACTTAATAATAGCATTATTTATGTTTTTCAGTGTTCTATATCACATTCTATTAGTTCTGAAATAACAAACTCGTCAGTTTTGCTTCCATATTTTTTCCAATTTGTTTTCTTCATATTCCAGGCTGAAGTATTTTTCTTGGGTATATTTTTCCGAGGATACACGATCTCAATGCAGAGAATCTTATGTACAAAGCCTCCAGGAGAGTTAAGCAAGTTATGGTTTATCTTGTTGGTAAGTGCAGGGTTTGCCATTACTAAATCAGGATGTGATAAATGGCCACTGTATGATAAGAAAATAGGATTTTCTTGGTTATTGTCAATGAATGCTACTGGGTTGGCGTAAATAAAATCTTGCCCTGTATTCCCTACACCATCAGTAGTCGAGTAATCCCAGCGAGTAGAAGGTACATTTACGTTTACAGAATGCAGTTCGGCCCAGAGTTCTTCAAGCCGTTCCAATATTGGATTGTTTCGAAGAGGGTTATAGATAAAAAAGAGATGCTGGTGCATACTTTCCATCCACACCTCCATCTCGGAAGACTATCCGCCTCAGTCATCTCTCTCCTGATAGTAAATCTTGAAGTGATCGACTTCTTTGCTGGGATTATAATGCTAGATGAATCCATTCTTGCTAGGGGTAGATAGAATGTCTGGTATCCTTTAATCTGGACGAACTTCAACTTGTCAGATTAGCCTCCACTATCGCTATAATATCAGCACCATGATTGATGGCAATAATTTTTAATTCTGTATATTTGTCATTTATTAATCCACCCGAGATCGAAAATAAGATTTTTTGGAGGGTATTGTCAGAGTCTTGAGAAAGACTGTTTGCATGAGACCTTGAGTATGTACCTCTCTGCATTTCTGTATTAAATGGGCTGCTACAAGCGACTGTGTGATCGTTTTGCTGTCGGTGAATTTTAGTAAGTTTAAAATTTCAAAGATATCCCAGAAGCCACGTGATATTGACTATACCGGACGAATCATGTTGGTGTTGATCATTTGCAAGTCTCCAAAGTTTTTAGCCACTTCTTTCCATGTTCATTTCACTGGTTTTCTCCCTCCAGGTTTTCTTCTCAAAGATATTGATTTCTAGTTTCAGTTTGGCTGCTGTTTTCTTCAGTTCGAAGATATATTCTATGGAGGGGTGTTCTTCAGCTTTATTTCTTGCTCTGGACAAGCCTGCTTCTAGTTTTTCAATTTCTGGGATCCAGTATGGTTTATAATCTTTCCTGCTCCTTTTGGAATGCTTCCCTTTGCTGCTTTCAGTAGAGTCTTGGCGATTTTTTTGACTGAAGTATCTAGTCTTCTCTTTGTAAGGGTGACTTTTTCAGTCAGCTCATCTGTCAGGGCAGAGTATTTACCCCAATCTGCTTTCTTGTAGTTCCACCTTGGTAGCGGTGAAGCTTCAGGTGTTCGGTGGTTAAGACTGATTTAGAGCAGAATAGGTCTGTGGTCGCTGCCGTCTTATTGTTCCATTACAGTCCTGGTGATTGCCGAAGCGATATTGTTTGTCGCAAAGGCAAGATCTGGGGTGGTAGTAGTCCTCCAGGTTCGGAAATAGAAGGTGGAGGGATCATCTGGTCCATTTATGAGTTAAAGACAGCTATTTTTCTGCCATAGTTCTACCTCCTCTCCCCTTGAGTCCAGATTTTTGTAGCCCCATGATGGAGAGTGGGAGGTGAACTCTCCCAGTATACTGCAGTCTTCCTCTAGTAATTCCATTTCTTCGATGCTTAGGTCTTTGTTATTAGGACAGTAATAATTATACAGGCGGATATTCCTTTTCTCAATCTGAAGCTTTATTCCGATTATTTCGACTTGTTCTGTATTTCTTATCTGAAATGGAGTTGTGCGATATAACCAGAACTCCACCTTTTCTTCTGCTTTCGCGATCCAGTCTGAAGGTTTGAAAACCTTGTATACTGAATCTCAGGTTTTGGTTCATATGGGTCTCCTGTATGCAGGCAACATCTATTTTCTCATCCAAAAGTTTCTTAGTAAGGACGACTTTCTTGTTCAGTACTCCTTCCGTGTTCCATTGTAGGATCCGGAGTGGCTTTATTTTATTGCTGGGTACAGCTTCCTTCTTAGGTTTGAGGTTTTCTTTTCTATTTGTTGTGTCACCTTAGCTTGGAGGTGGCCCCTCCGAGTAGGGCCAGGTGCTTTATGTGCCTGGCAGGAATCCACAAGAGTAACACCTTTGCTAGTTATTACATGTCGTTGTCTGGTCATAATGGGAAGGTTTGCGTGATGTATTCTTTTCCGGGACTGCCAGGACTACTTGCACCTTTCGGTGAGACCTTTCCGACTTCAGCAAAAGCCTTTTTGTTTTCGTGGTTTGTTCCTCTTAGTCTTTGGAGTCCGTTTTCCTACCCACAAGACAGCGGGGATTTGGCTCATCTGCCCTCATGGCCATTGGGAAGCTTTGTTTGTCCCTCGTCCGCCCTTAAGACCATTGGCCGGTTGTCACCTGCTCCCTAGGCAGGGGCCCTTAAAGGGTGCTATCCGCCAGACCAGCTGAACCCTGGTTTTTAAAGAGATGTCACTCCTCCTTTATCCGGGATTGGGACCGTCAACTGTTGAACAGCAGACGGTGTTCAAAAAGTAGTTTATAATGATTGTCTTCGTAGGAGAGCAGTCTCCTTGATATTTACCAAAATAAATTAACAATTTCGGTGATTTCTCGGTTTTTTATTTTTATTTTTTTCAAAAACCATATCTCGAGAACTGGTAAACGCAAAGACCATATTGAATACCCATCTAAATAACCATTTTGAATACTTTAAAAAGTGACTATAGGTTTTTAAAGAAGAATAAGTACTCTTCATGTTTTATTTGAAGGCTATTTCATTATTGTTGGCCATTTAATTGCCACTGCTCATGAAATTTTTGCTTTCGTGTAAACGACTTAAAAAAACTGATTTTACTGGTGTTTTTTTTTTTTTTTAGTATCAAAGCCAAATATTTTTTTTATTATTCCATGTCATATAATTCTCTGACTATTCAGCTTTGAAACAAAGTCAATTATGGAAAAATTAAGCCAAATGCTGTATGATAAGTGACCAAAAAAACTTAAGTCAAAGTAGGTAGTCCGCCATCTTTGGATGTCATTATGGTAAAGTGCAGTCATTTTTTTTTTCTGGAGACAGAATTTTTTTTATCATTAGTCATAAGGAAGACAATGGTGTGCAATTTAGTGATATGGAGGGGTGCACGGTAGAAGAATCTGGTCCACCTACTATGAGGGAGTGACCATACTAGAGTGGGGTAGTGAGGGAATATTACAAGGAAATAATAACAACAGAATGCAAAATATATAGTTTTATTGAAATATCTTTAGTTTCAATACTTTTTATTTAAATTATTACGTTATTATTAACTTTTTATTATTAATAATAAATTATTAGAAAGCGTATTATAAGATAAATTAATTTTAGCCTATTCAGAAAGCAACTGAATTAGAGGCATATTGAATGAAATATAATTTTTTATAATAAATAAAAAGTGAGCGAGTGAGATTTTTTATTCATTGATTCTTTACTGATTAGGCTTTTACTTTAGAGCCGCCATATTTACAGCACAATAAGTACCATAAAACCTGAAGAACTACAATAGAAATTCATAAATATTTTACTTGTTTCCTATATTCTATGAGGTGATGAAGTGAGGATCAGCGTACAACATATAGTCACATCATGTTAATGGAGGTTACAATTTGGTCTGGAGGGAACTGGTAAGGCTTGCAAACTGTTTTCCTCAGCTATAGAAAGAAGGCCGAGTTTACTTGGCGCTCATTTTTGAAAAAAACGTGAGAGAGTGTAGGACATGGCCAAGGAGCAAGCAATTAATTTAAATAATTTCCATCATAATTATTCTATGACGAATTTGTTTTTCTTTTCTTAAAATACTGAACTTGTTTTCAAATCTAATTTATTTTGATAGCAATAGTTTAGGTTTTCTGACAGCTAAAAAAAGTCAATGTTAACAATTCAAGTAAAGGATTTTAAAGTTTACAACATTTTTACATATTTCAAAATATTATTAAGATTAAAGCAAACCCCTGATAAAATAACAAGACCATGCTTTATCAAAATCAATGAAAAAAATTCATTTTATTAATTTTTAATTTCATTTCTTATTCTAGATCAATGAAAAAGACCAATTTCTTCATTGAACTGAGATTTCGCTTTTTTCGAAGTATGACCCATGTTTCAAATTCAGAGCACGGTTTTCTTTTGTCCCATTTAATTACGGCTCGGTATTGATTCTACTGCTTTTTTTACAACAGTTATGTTGCGTCTTTTGTTTATTATTCTATAATAGAGCGTGATTAAATAATGAAATTCCTGCCCATTGGGTATTTGAAAATGATCATGGATTGTAAAAAACATAAATTCCCTGCAGGCGCACTGCGCTGGCGTCATGTCTGAAGCTGTATAGGGTTTGTAGTTGCTTGATTTTTAAGTGAATTGGCTCACTTCTGCGATCATGGTGATGATATGATGATTTGGAAATTCAGAAGTCATTTCATATCAGATCAGCTAATGATCTGGAACGTTTTTAATTTTTTAAAGACGTTTTTAATTTTTAAACTCTAATTTTTACATTGTAATTTATCTCCTTTTTTAAAGATGGGGCAAATCAAACTAGTTCCCCACTCTTGAGGCATGCTTTCATTCATCCATATGTCAAAGATCAAATTATATAGGTGTGTGAGCATATTCTCGCTACAGCTTTTAAAGAATTCAGCTATTAATAAATCTTTGCCTGATGCTTTATTTATTCTTGACCAAAACACTAGCAACTAATTCCTTCTTTGAAGTAATCAACCAGTACAGCTAATTTGAACCAATAATATATATATATTTTTATATATATATAAATATTAAATAAAATAAGGAAAGGATAACAAGTACTGGAGCGAACTAGAATTTTCTATAGGATGGCAAAAGACTCCTGGCTTGCGTTTTCGCTTAGCCGATAGGGTGGCGTCCGAAATTTGTCTATACCTGCCTGACGTCCGTAATTGTCCCACACTTATTTTCCTTTTACCACTTCTTTCATTATAATAAGTTAAATTAGCAGAGTGTAAAGTTCACGATGGGAAAACCTAAAATTTCACATGTTTGACGCTCTGTACAGCAATAATCGTTAATTTGAGAATGTAACTGGCCTATTTTTTTATAGGTGAACTTATGCTGAACAACTGTTGTTTAAAACTTTTTTTGATTAAATGTATGTTTCCTAAAAAAGATACTGCACTTAAAGCAGATTTTTTTCATGCAATACTGAACATTTCATTGGTTTGACGCTCCGCAGGTCCGTTGCCATTAGTTTTAGCTTTAAGTGTAACTGGATGTTTTTTTATAGGTAATCTTAAGTTAAACAACTTTCATTTGAATCTTTTTTTGATAAAATGCATATTTTTAGAATTAAGAAAGCCCAAACACAGCAGGTTTTTTCTTGAAATACCGAACATGTCAAAGGTTTGACGGTCCGTTGCCGTTAGTTTGTGCATAAAATGTAACTGGACCATTTTTATAGGTAATCTAAAGCTGAAACTAATTTCGATTTCCGAATCATCATATTTGTATCCTACGCAGAAAAAACTGAGTGTGAAGGTCACTAAAACAGGTTTTTCTTGAAATACCGAAAATTTCACAGGTTTGACGCTCCGTAGGTCCGTTGCCGTTAGTTTTAACTTAAAATGTAACGGGACCTTTTTACAGGTAATCTTAAGTTTAAAAATTTTTATTTGAAACGTTTTTGATAATATACATATTTCTATAATTAAGAAAGCTCACACACGGCAAGAGTTTAGGCTTTAGCCAAAAACGTAACTGTTGGTACCTTTTTTGTAGGTAATGTTAAGGGAAGCAACACTTGTTTATAACTTTTCTATAAAATCCATATTTCCTGAAATAAGAAAAAAAAGTGTTTATTTTTTTAAAGTTTACTTCGACAAAAATCATAATAAAGCTACCGATTTTGATTTTCGGATTATAATATTCGTAATCTACGAAAAAAAATGACAACAATGCGGATTTCACCGCAGAAGTGAGCCAATTCACTTAAAAATCAGGGGCTATCAGCCCTTGGCTCTAATGTTGGTCTGGTGTGTACGCGCCAACACGATAGTAAAGGGTTTTCCACTCTCAGGAGGTGCTTAGGTCTTATATGGCTAATTTTTCAAAATGGTCGGCCGTGTATTTTCAGGTTTATAGCCAGTATGACCTAAATTATTACAATTGGCTTAAATATGCAAATTAGTAAAATTTGTAGAATTAAATTGCGCAAATTTCGATATAGTATTCGTAGTTACATTTTTTTTAGGAAAAAATAGTTTAATGATGGGTCTGAATGTATACTATTAGAAACATATTTACTTAGTTAATAAATCCCTAGTTGTCAGTTAAGCAGAATTTTCATACAATAATTCCATTCTATCCATCCCTGTTTATTGTTATATTTTACCTATTTAGAAACTTTGTTACAGATCTAGTGAAGAATTGCCTACTCCAATGGACCTGCAATATTTAAAATCTGAATATCAAGACCAAATACCATTCCTTTTTACAATAGTGTTTAATGAAACAGTGGGATTTCATCTGTATGACACTATTTCTTTACCATCTGTCTTTGAATAATGCATATGTCAATATTTATTTTAGTAGAATATCTGTTTTGTTTTTTGTTCTTGCCCATAGTATAATGAAAATTGAGTGAGTATGGTTTATATGTATGTTGTAAATAAACTTCTAAAACAAATAATGATCTTAATTGGATCTTATTTTTATATTATAATCAGTGGCGGCTCGTAGATAAAAATAATGAGGATTTTGCTCCAGAAAATGTTTAGCCTTTATTTTAAAATTGTGTGAAAGGAAACAAACGTGTATAAACAGAAAATTTACTCAGAAACTTGTTAAAATCCTAAAAGGACAAAATCAAACATTTTTTCTTATTATAACATAAATTTGTTATAGTTCAAGTTTGATTTATTTATTTAAAATTAAATCCATTCTTTTTTTAGTTTGCGCGAAAAGATTAATCACTTACAGTCACAGAACTTATTTCTTGTGGATGCAAGAACATCGTTAAAGTTTTCAGTTAAATAAAAAACCGAAAAATAAATAGAATAGCTAGAAGTAGGATGATCTAGTTCTACACTTTATCACATAAAAGAATATCGTACAGGGATTTTAAACAATACGCATTGCAAAAAAAAAAATGCTTTCTGCCAACACACAAGGGTCGGTACTGTGAGATATTGGTGGAATCAAAATATCATCGCAGTCTAAAATCACGCTTAGGATATGAGCCTTAAGAAGCCGCCCGATGCTTACCACAAACGGCGGGTATGAGTGACCGGACTTAGAAATGAGGATGAGCACTGACTCAGACCTGATCGTAAAATCGGCCGAATGAGCTCTCGAGCCTTGTTTGGAGAGAACGGGAAGTTTCGATACCAGGGATGAGCTTTGTAATTCTAGGTTAAGATATAGGTTAGAGGAAGATATGATAAACTATACTCAATGTGAAACTAATACATTGGGCATAAATGTACAGATCTGTTAGTGGTGTCAGCTCGGGAGAGATTGTGAGGAGATGACAATTTGATTTAGATGGTACTACTCTGAGGTGTCAATACCGTAACGTTAAACATGAGCATCAAGAGTTGTTTCAATTTACTATTATTTTTATCTTAAATCAATACAGCTCTTACCATAGCTTAATTATAAGAAAAGATAATGTATCTACATATTAACAGTAAAATAGCAATATTTACAAGAAAATAGCAATGTTCGTAAGTGGCATCGTAAAAAGTAGCAGTAATTGGAAATGGTCAAATAATAGATACATTCTGAACTACTTAGTAGAAGATATTGGTCCACCGATAAAAATGGGTCTTCGCGATATTTATTCTGTAAAAGAGATGAAAAACTACCGTGAACTTAAGGTTTTAATTTTTCTTAAAAAAAAAAAAAAAAAAAAAAAAAGTTGACTATTTATTGTGTAAAATGTTTGTCAAATTTACAGTATTGATAACAATAAAGAATTTATTAGATTTAACATTGTGAAAAACTCGTCTTCTCCACAATTAAAAACTGGAAAAAAATCTTGTCCCAAAGTTACCTCTAATCAAGTAGTAACTAGGACAAGAAAAAGGTAGGATTAGAATTGAAAACGATCTATAATAATCAACAGTGCAGAGTGGTCCAAAGACCGTATCAAAGTAACCCTAGTTTAAGGTAATGTTTTCTCTAATTCCTAGTATGAAATATTTTTTTTTTTTTATTGATAAATGTTAATAAATTAATACATTTTCTTTTTATCAGATATTTATAAATATTTAATTGTTGCTATTAAAGTTATTACAAATCTAAGACTTATTAATTTATATTATCCTGACCTTCAATTCAATATAAAAACCTTCTGCTTTCAAAGATTGAATACATTGAGTCTCGAAATATCAATAAGATATATATCGATGTTTACATCCTTAACCAGAAGCCGTTAAGAAGATGACTGACACAGCCACTATAGATAGTAACACGAACACACCACAAGTGTTTTTAGGCTCTTTGTCGAACCAGCCGTTCTTTGTTAATTTTTTTGTGGAAAAAATTTCGGTTTTCGAAACTACCCGCTTTACACATTTGATTTGCCTACGCTTGGTAAATGTTCAAGGTACCTCCTTCATAGATAAAGTGAGAATTTCAAACGGAAGGTACCTATAGAAAGATCTTTCATATAACAGACTGGATTTTCAAAGCAAGGAGCTAGTTATTAAAATTAATTACGAATGTTTTTAATGAAGAAGAAGCTAAATGGTCTTTCTCATTATGAATACAAAACAGAAGAAATATGGTTTACTCTTTCTTGCTCAGTGTCCCATTGTGCCAGAATTTTAAAAATGACGCGGCGAACAATTTTCGACAAAAGTAAATACAATACCAATAAATTAATATATTTATTCAAATAAGCAAATATAAAAAAAAATAATAATAAATTGCAATCATTGTTGCAAACCTGGGTGATATTTCTGTAATTTTATTCTTACTTATATGCTTATTAATGTCTTACTTATATTTTATTCTTATTAATGTCCTGCCTGCTGAGATACTTGCGCAGCATCCAAGTATGGTCTATTGGCATTGGTTAAGTTCTCAGGTGAAATACTATTATATATCCAATGCACTGTTGCTGATCCCCTATCCTGAGTACGCCACTCGTAACGGGTTATGCAGAAAGCATCGAATCTCATCTCGCATCAATTTCTATGGGCTTGAGAACAATATTCCTGAAAGAAGACCTCTTGAAGAAGGAAGAAAACCTGCATTATTTTGTAAATAATGTAGACATTTTCGACTGGTGAATTATATATTTAGTGTAAATATTACATAACCTATACTTCGAATTGTAAATATTATTGACTCTAAAAATATAAATTTAGCCTAAACATGAATCATAACATAATTTTTATACCCTATAAATATTAGAAATAATATTTATTGAATAAAAACCGTATTATTTACTTATGCCATTCTCATCCCTTGAATATTCCTATATGAAAACCTCATTTCACAGGCGACATTAGGTTATGCAAACATTAGGAAGGTTGCAGAAAATGTAACGTTTATAAAATGGAAATCCGTGGCGGAGAAATATGACTTGTAGACAAGGAAACCAGAAACAGGTTTTTGTTGTTTATGGAGTACTCGATCATATAAAATAGCTCATCACTTTAATTAAAGTTTCTGACCTGTCCACTTTTTGTTTATACGTTAATTTCTAAATTATCAGTATATTTCTGAAAGATTCGTGAATAAAGCTTTGAGTCTCTTAAACAGCAGTAAATATCTGCCCAGTCAACGTTTCACAACAGTTCGCGTTGCGCCAATTCGGGCATTATTAGGACTGAAATAACATAAGATCATACAAATACAGGCCAACTATAGCACATCTTACATCAGCATTGTAAAATAATATCAACTAGAGATAATGCATCTCCTCCAAATAGTTTTAAATGCAAATATTTTCTAGTAAAATATGTTTGTATTACTATTAAGGTTATAAGAGATAGCCGGTATGTAAAGATGAACATAAAGATTAGGAAGGTTATCGGACCTAACCGGGAGGAACTTCCAGTTGCGTAAAATTTTAATATTGCGTAGCTATTTTTGTTTATATTTCAACGAAAAAAAAATTAGTGGAGAGGAAATCGCCAAGCTTGAAATTGGAGGAGTTGTTGTAAGAAAGAGTGTGGTTGATGAAGGGAGTAACGCATGCTCGTAGATTTATTACAGCCAGTGACTACCTCAGGATTCATAATTGTTCTTGCATCCGATCATCTCAATCATCATGAATTCGTAATTATATTTATTGCTTTAACCATTTCTTATTTGTATGTAAACCTGCTTTCTTCTTATGTAAATCTGTTTTTGTTTTTTTTAGTTCTATCAGAGATTTTAAAACTCTCTTCAACCGACTAAACGATGACGCTAGCCTTGGGCATAAATTGAATTGTATTCAAATCGGACGGCCATACATCATCAGAGGACTGGGACATGTTGAAACGAAATTGGGATTAGCGTTGGTCGCCACGTTAAAGGATTATGATAATTCCATCAGAGTGTATCTTCCTAAACGTTTTAAGATGTCGGTTAAAGACATCAACGCTTTTACAACAGTGATGATATAATTTCTTTAATGTATACTGGAAGAATTAGTTAATAAGATAATGTTTCATTTATTTAAAAGTTTCTTAAAGGTAAAAAAGTTTCTTAAAGTTACAAAAGCAGATTGATATTTCATTGAGCTGTAAACTTACAATTTGTTTTTTATTACTTGCAGGCTATGAATCTTGAAGGAAAATGTTTCATCAACAAATGAAAGAGCTACGAATCTCAGAAGAAAATGTTTCATCTACAAATTAACGAAGCATAATAAATATTTTATTTCTTATATTTTGATGAAATAATCTTTTTATTTTATTTTATGCCGGTTACAAACATGATATGTCTAGGGTATCATAAATGGATTAAGAAGCCCAATATGTTTATTTATGTTTAAAAGTTAAACTTTTCCAGGATTAACAGTGAAAGTCCGAAAGCTGTCATAGGATTAAGGAGCCCTACTCTTTGTTAATGTTTTAGAGATTAACAGCTCAAAGTCCAAAAGCTGTTATAGGACTAAGGAGCCCTATTATTTATTTATGTTTTAGGGATTAACAGTTCATTGTCCAATAGTTTTTAAAGGATTAAGAAGCCCTACTCTTTGTTTATATTGTAGACATTAACAGTTCAAAGTCCATTGTTTACTTTCAGCAAAAGAATTCACAGCGGATATAGGATTATTCAATTGTGACATTATCTATCCTGATATCATGAAAGGAATAAAAGCCCAAAGTCCATATTTACATTTCACCTAGACATCCTCCAACTAGCTTATACATGATCCAACCTGTTTACATTTAGGTAAATTAAAATATTGTTAAAGTTATGTTGACATTGAGAAGGTTCCAAAAATACGAAAACAATGTAAAGGTTATGTAACCATTGGAAAGGTTATAGACTATAAAGTGGGCATCTGGCACTTCGACAAAGCTTCAAGCCTCTCAAGTTGCAGAATAACAAAATGGCGTCGTAAGCGTCGTGGTCACGTGACTAAAAAGGCACAAGGACCAATAGTTAAGGTTAGGTCGAGGTTTATATTCAAATAAGGCACCATGGTCATGTGACTGGGTAACGAGACCAGATGGAATTATGGAACGATAGAGGTGTCATGATCACGTGACTAGCCAGGATTGGCTGCTCCGAAAACAAACTGGCTGTCGGATACACTCAGCCTCTGTAAGATGGATACCATTGTGGGCGGAGTGTTGGCCAAAAGGCGCCTTCGGTCACGTGACAAAAACGGGACGTGGCCCTTGTGGGGGGAGCATACGCTAGAAGGCGTCATGGGTCATGTGACTAAAACTTGTGGGGGGGGGGAGGAGCATAAGCCAGAATGTGCTATGGGTAATAAGACTAAAACTTGAGGGCAGAATATAGGCCAGAAGGTGTCATGGGTCAGGTGGGCGAGCACATAGGTGTGCCAGCTTGCCCATTTTCCCTCTACTGAGGTCTTCGGTGAAATAAAATGAAGAAGGGAAGGATGGTTCGGGATGGATGCCGTAAAGCGCTAAGAACCAAAAATGGACAAAGATTGATTATGCTACAGCGCACTAAAAGGCAGCATACTGCAGATTAACGGGAAAATCATAATAAGGAAACTGCTTCAAAAGTGCTGGCAGCACAAAATGGACCTTCATCTCTTCTTTAGAGACTAACACAAGCATTCGATAGTGTCAACAGAACAAAACTACTCCAAACTCTGCAAGAATTTCAAATCCCACATAAATTAATAAGATTGATTAAGATGAAACTGAGAAATAATGATGGTTAATTTATTGTAAGCGGTAAGCAGAGTTTGGAATTTTCTATCTTGAGTAGTGTAAGGCTAGTTGATGCACGGTCTGCCACTCTTCATTGACCAAACTCTTTCTTTCCTGGAAACCCCATATCACCCAAATTTTCCGAGGTCAATAAGTACCCTAAAATTATTCAATTGTTACCGCTATCTTTTCTCAACACACCCGTAAGCTCCTCGTATCCTCACTCATTTTTCCTAACTTTGACTTTGGCTCTGTGGTATGCGGTGGCCTCTCGATGGAACTCGAGGACTGATTGAAGCGTATCATGAACTGTTTTTTAAGATTTGTCGTCGGTACCTCAAGAAGGTCTAACGTATCACATCTTTGCGGCGGGTTAAAGTTGCTCTTCCCTTCCAATCGCATGCAATATTTCCTTGGGTCTTTCCTGTACCGAATCATCAACTCCCAGTGCCTTACATCTACAGCCTCCTACAATTAAAATCCTTCGTCCACTCACAGGAAATAAGATCGCGCCTTTCTGACCTTTATGCTCCTTCCTTTAGAACCAAAGCATTCGAACGTTACTTTCTTGCCCGTTCCATTGTCCTCTAGAATTCCCTTCCTTCTAATATCCGGCATTCTTCTTCTTCCTCCTCATTCAAATTCCACCTTCTTCATCACCTCCTAACTTCACAAAAAGACGGTGTCTATACATGATATTATAATTCAAGATTAATATCTTGATTAGTAGTAAATAATTGTTTCAATTATCATACAAAGTTTTAACTTTGTGAATAATTTCATTTCTTTTATATCCTCCAATCTTGAAATTCTGTTTAGAAGTGTGTAATTGTTTTTAATGTTGTTTTAACTCTGAATTGTTTCATTATTTTTATTTTACTACACGATCGGTTTTGAACGATGCTCAGTATGTAATCAGTGACTTTAGCACGAAAAAATTCAAATTTTTCGTAAATTTAACATTAAAATGGAAATTGTTTTAAACAAATTAGACTAGTTAGTGGCATTGGACCCGAGAGATTAGTCTCAACTCTTTACACTAATGATTTGATAAGACAAGTAAAAACAAAAACAATAAATTCTTGTATTTTCTCTCATTATGAGTTAATTCTCATCAGTGAATAAAAATTATCTGCTAAAATGGAAGGTACTGAAGTTATGTACCTATGAAAAAACAAATTTTGATTAATTGTACACTTAAATAATTTATAGCGCAAAGTAGATTTTAAAAAGGTACAGAAATTTGAACACGATTGGATGTCTTTTGGCTGTCATATTTATATTCTAAATGTATTGCCTATTTTTTTTTTGGTTAATTAAAAAATCATCTGCAAAAACAAAGTGTTATTTTTTGTGATGATTTGACTTAAAAAACATATGAATAACAGAGGATATTGTTGAATAAATGCAAACAGCTTTATTTTTGTAACTTCGCCTCGAGACGATGAACGAAAAATTTGCATAGTGATGTGATAATTACAACTTTTTCTTAATATATTTGTTCATCAACCCGATATGAAGTTAGCACGGATGACGCACATTTCATTTATTCAACAATATCCTCTATTGTTCAAATGTTTTTTAAGTCAAATCCCCCCCCCCAAAATGGCCCAAATCGGACTAATATTAGCAATTCATATTGAAATTTGTTCGCGTAGTTATTTTTTAGGCTCTTTGTCGAACCAGCCGTTCTTTGTTAATTTTTTTGTGGAAAATTTTTTTTCCGGTTTTCGAAACTACCCGCTTTACACATTTGATTTGCCTACGCTTGGTAAATGTTCAAGGTACCTCCTTCATAGATAAAGTGAGAATTTCCAACGGAAGGTACCTATAGAAAGATCTTTCATATAACAGACTGGATTTTCAAAGCAAGGAGTTAGTGATTAAAATTAATTACCAATGTTTTTAATGAAGAAGAAACTAAATGGTCTTTCTCATTATGAATACAAAACAGAAGAAATATGGTTTACTCTTTCTTGCTCAGTGTCCCATTGTGCCAGAATTTTAAAAATAACGCGGCGAACAATTTTCGACCAAAGTAAATACAATACCAATGAATTAATATATTTATTCAAATAAGCAAATATAAAAAAAAAATAATAATAAATTGCAATCATTGTTGCAAACCTGGGAGATATTTCTGTAATTTTATTCTTACTTATATGCTGAAGATGGGATATTACCTGAAAACTTAGGTTACTATTTTTGTTTGAAAAATATAGCTCCTTAACAAATTAGTATGTTTTAGAGCCTTATTTTTGAATATTATAATGTCCTGCCTGCTGAGATACTTGCGCAGCATCCAAGTATGGTCTATTGGCATTGGTTAAGTTCTCAGGTGAAATACTATTATATATCCAATGCACTGTTGCTGATCCCCTATCCTGAGTACGTCACTCGTAACGGGTTATGCAGAAAGCATCGAATCTCATCTCGCATCAATTTCTATGGGCTTGAGAGCAATATTCCTGAAAGAAGACCTCTTGAAGAAGTTAGAAAACCTGCATTATTTTGTAAATAATATAGACATTTTCGACTGGTGAATTATATATGTGTGTTATTAAGTATTGTGCCCAAGTTCATATGGAAACTGGTTCACCTTGAATTATCAAAAAATAATTTGAATTTCTACAACGTTCAATATATTAAACAAAAAAAAAGATCTTTATCGGACTAACATGAGCGAAGATATATTAAACTTTGATTTACAG
Organism: Rhaphigaster nebulosa; assembly: GCA_948150685.1. Classification (NCBI taxonomy): domain Eukaryota; kingdom Metazoa; phylum Arthropoda; class Insecta; order Hemiptera; family Pentatomidae; genus Rhaphigaster; species Rhaphigaster nebulosa. The sequence goes on from OX411306.1 coordinate 160,778,856, forward strand.
CGCTAAGGAAAGTGGTGTGAGTGGGAAAACTAGATATTTTAAATCGGTTTTTCGATTCTCCATGCTCAATTCGATTTACTATTAATTTTTAAGTTTTCTTTTTTATTGAGATCGTTTATAAGGCAATCAAGGATTCTTTCTGGTTCCGTTTCTTGAATCGGATTCTTGATCCGACTTGAGTGTTTCGATTTACTCTGATTGTTAAAGTTTTCTTCGATACAGAGATCGTTTATTAGGTAATTGAGGGTTCCTTATCCGTTTTTTACTTCCTTGTACGCAGTAAAGGAAATATTGTAATCGCGAAAATTTTCGGTTTTCAAATTTCAACGGAAATTTTCGAAATATCCACTTCGACCATTTCTGAATCCATTTTGACTTGTTTCGTCGTGACGTCTGTACGTACGTTCGTATCTTTCACAACTCAAAAACAGTTAGCCGTAGAAAGTTCAAATTTTGTATCTAGGATTGTTGTAAAATCTAGTTGTGAACTTCACTTTTTGTCACAACATGATTACCAGAAGTAGTACTTTACTCGAAGGTCATTATTGATTTTCATCAAAAATTATATTAAAGTTAATGTAAAACATCTCAAAATTGGTGAATAGGACTTTTATATCAATATAATTAATATACTAGATTTTGGTTAAAATTGATGAGCCGAAAGGAATAATTTACTTGAAGGTCATAATAAATTTACATCAAAATTTATATTAAAATATCTGATGTGGACAACACATAACTTCCTTGTACGCCTATTAAACTATAAATCGGTGGCTCAAAAAGTGACCCTGAATTTGATTACTAGTTTCCAAAGATTGCAGTAACTCAAAAACGACACTTGGCGTCGCGACATCTATCTATTGACACACACACACAAGTTCTTGTTTCTGGAGGTCTCATTCCGTTATTATATTACGTTTTCTTTCAGTCTGTAACAAGTTCCCATGAGATTTCTTCGTGTTCCATGACAACGTCAGAACTGTCAATGTCACTAGATAAAGCATTAGAAATCGACAGTTTTGACATTTTAAGCGGAAGAGCCGACCTAATTTATATCTTATTCTCCTACTGCAGATAGGTTCATCTCACAAATGGGAAAGAAAACAAACATTTTAACACTTAAAACAAGTAATACAATTGTTTAATTATAGTGGAAAAAAAATCGCGTTTACAACCTTTATTACCGAACCATATGATCTCTGTATTTAATTTTAATATAATTTTTTATGTAAGTTTATTATGACCTTCAAAGTACCCTTTTCGGTTCTCCAATTTTAACAATAATCTAGTAAATATTTTCATATTGATATAAAAGATATATTTACTAAATTTTAAATGTTTTAGATAATATTTTAATGTAATTTTTGATGAACCTTCAAGTAAAGTACCACTTCCAGTTTGCCAATTTTAACCAAAATTTATTACGTTATTTATATTAATATGTAAGTCTTAAATACCAAATTTGAGAAGTTTTGAATTATATTTTAATATAATTTTTATTAAAATCAATAATGACCTTCAAGTAAACCACTACTTCCGGTAATCATTTAGTGGCTAAAAAGAGGAGTTCACAACTAGATTTTACAATAATCCTTAATACAAAATTTTAATTTTCTACGGCAAACCGTTTTTGAGTTATGCGAGATATGAACGTACATACATACCGACGAAACTAGTCACAATGGATTCAGGGATGGTCAAAATCTATAAAATCCGTTGAAATCTGAAAATTTTCGCGATTATAATACTAACTTTACTGCGTACAAGGAAGTAATAAAAACAGAGATCATATGGTTCGGTAATATAGGCTACAAACGCGATTTTTTGTCCACTTTAATTTATTGTTCACATTTTTATTACTTGTTTTAATAGTTAAAATTGAGTGTAAAATAATTGTTTTCCTCCCCATTTGTGAGCTAAACAAGTCTGCAGCAAGATATAAGTTAAGGGGATTCTTCGCTTAAAATGTCGAAACCGTCGATTTCCAATGCTTTTTCTAGTGGCATTAATAGCTCTAATATTGTCACGGAACACGAAGAAATCTCTTGGGAACTTGTTACGTACTAAAATAAAACGACTTATAATAACGTAATGAAACCTCCGTGGGAAGAGCTTGTGAGTGTCAATAGGTGGATGTCGCGACGCCGAGTGTCGTCGTTCTTGAGATTCTACAATCTTCGGAAACAAGTAACCAAATTCAGGATCCCTTTTTGTGCCACCGATTTATAGTTTAATAGGCGAACAAGGAAGTCAAGCAGTGTCCACATCAGATATTTTAATCGGATGTTTGTTCGCGCATGTAACTTTTGAACTATTATTTTTTTGTTGTGTAATTTTTTCGAAATATGTCGAGACAAATAATTTAAAACATTAAATTATTTTTTCCATGCACATTTGTTTTTCCTTAAGTAACGTATAGAAATGGTGAGGAAGCTACACTGACCTACTTGGCAGACGTTTATCATAGCTACGCAACTTCAGTCGCTTCCATTTTATCAGAAAATTCGTACTCACTGATGAGAATTAACATATTATGAGAGAAAATACAAGGATTTATTGTTTTTGTTTCGACTTGATGATAATTTGTTTCGAATTAAATAATTAGTTTAAACAATTGAGGCCAGTGGCGTAGCCAGAGGGTCTGGAACTTCCTCCCCCCAAAATTACAAATTACCTTTACTTATTCTTATCAGTGAACAAATATTGTATGAACCTATTTGAATGTTACTTTATAAATAATATACCTAGGCATAGAAAATATTAAATATAGAAAGGGACCATTTACATTCCAGGTAAGGTAAGTTTCTTTAAAGATTCTGGGATATACTTTCCCCTCGCCCCCAAAACGAAATCCTGGCTACGCTGCTAATCGAGACTAATCTCTCGGGTTCAATGTCACTAACTAGTCTAGTTTGGATACGCACAATGTCCATTTAAACATTAAAAATCTGAATTTGTTCGTGCTTAAGTTGCTGTTTACCACTTACTGTGCGACGGTTCGACATGTCGTATAGGGCCTCAGTAACACATGTTAGATTGTTGAGAAGATTACGAGCAGTTGAAACTACTGAGAAACCGATAATTCCAATGAATACGAATTATCCTCAACAGAAAAGGATCCACCGGTGTTTTATTTATTATTATCTTTTGGCCAACGCAGTGAGCGGAAGTCGACAGCACTAATAATTTTAAAGAATTCCCATGAAAACGAATGTTAGAAATGAATACAAAACAGTTAGTTAGCACAAATAGCGCTAGAGAGTGGTAGTCCGTCGACCTTCGGCAGGAACCAGTTATTATGCGTACCGATTGCAAAGTTGTACCAATATATATATATATATATATATATATATATATATATATATATATATATATATATACTTTACAATCGGGACGCATTATCACTGGTAGCTGCCGAAGTTACCAGACTAGCACTCTCTAGCTGCTTTGTATTCAATTGTATTAATTGGAATTATAAAAATTATTACTGCCTTGATGAGATATTATTTGAAATTATTAGTGTTGTCGACTTCCGGTGGTCTGGGGACGTTGTTGCTAAAGCATTAATAATTTAAATTACAGTAAGGGCCCGAACTCAACTAAAAGGATCTTTTGGGGTTTTGTATATATCTTGAAAGAGAATAGCCCGAAGCTGACTGTCCAAGGACCAAACTTCGGAGCGGCTATTTTACGTACTGGAAAACCACAACGCATACCCGGAGGGGAGATAGTCATGGGCTTTGTGGGATTTTCCTTGGTAAGTATATATATATATATGTATATCTTATATATATATTCTTTTATTTACCTATATATTGGCCGTCGAAAAAATAAAAACAAAAATGTTGATATATATATATATATATATATATATATATATATATATATATATATATATATATATACATAAATCTTTCTTTTTTTTGTTCACATTAATTATTCTTTTCAAGACAAGAATTTATATTGTTTGTTTATTATTTTATTGAAAATATTGTGAACATTAATTGATCTTTATTTTGTAATCTTATGGCCAGATATTATTTCTGTTTTATTTGTTCTATTGTATTATTCTTAAGGGACCTAGTCCCAGAATAAAGTTCTTCTATTTACCTATACATTGGCCGTCGAAAAAATAAAAACAAAAATGTTGATATATATATATATATATATATATATATATATATATATATATATATGTATAAACAAACAATATAAATTCTTGTCTTGAAAAGAATAATTAATGTGAACAAAAAAAAAGAAAGAGAAAATGAAAAATAATGGGCTGATTAGCAAAGTTGAAGCTAGTGCGTTAAAAACTATTGTTTACTTCTGATCTAGATGTCAATCTAAAATTTAAATTTCATAATTAGAGAGCATCATTTTGGAAAAAAAGGAGGAGTTGGAAAAGGAGGGATTTGAATGAGGATAGAGAAAAAGCATGACAGATATTAAAAGGAAAGGAATTCCAGAGAGTAGAGGAGCGGGTGAGAAAGGAACGTTCGAATGTTTTGGTTCTATGGGAAGGGGTATAAAGGTCAGAAATGCGGGATCTTGTTTCCTGTGCGTAGACCGAGGATTTAAATTGTAGGAGGCTGTAGATGTAGGAAGGGTGCTGGATGGTGATAGTTTGGTTTAGGAAAGATCCGAGGAAATATTGTCTACGTTTAGAGGGGAAGAGCCACTTTAAATCGCCTTAAAGGTGGGACACATGAGCCCATCTCAAGGTACCAAAGACAAATCTTAGAAAGCAGTCGATATATACATATATATTGGCTGTCAAACAAATAAAAATAAAAATTTGTGGCAAGGCACATTCGCCTTTCTTGTATGGAGTGACTTTTTGGACCAAGTCGTGAACATTACAAAAATATATTTGGAAAAATAATCTGGAGTTAAAACATTAAACTTATCAGGGCAGAGTAGGTAAATGAACAGGGAGAAACAAAGTAAATCCTTAACTTGAACTATTTTATTTGAAAATATTACAGTCAGCTTATAAGAGCAATAAGTAACAATACTCAATGTTCACATTCCTGCCATTTATACAAAATAAATAGAAACATTAGAAAACAAGCATATTATTAATTTCTCTTAAACACAACCATACATATTTACAATATTTACACTCTAGAAGATACCTATGTTTTTACCAAAACAGTTCCACTGGTACTAAAAAGCCAGTGAATAACGGAAAAGGTGGAGAACCACTGCTAGGACTTCCATTGTCATATTTTACAAAAGATATTGGGGCCACTGCTGTTTTGATGTTCAAGCAAGATTACATGGATGAAAGGAGATGAATTTTCAAACAAAAGGATTAACATAGCTGAAAAGATTTTAATGCAATTTTAATTAACAAAAAGAAATTTGGAATTAGAAATGTAACGTATATTGAGACCAATATATAAAATGCTGTGGTTAAAGGGTCCTCTCTTGAACTCATGTTATGGATTCTTCAATAAGTTGAAAATTTATAGAAAAAGTAAAAGAAATGATAATAAGTTATTAAGAAATTTAATTTTGGTATATTGTTCGTTTAACGTTGTTACTTAATATTATAATATTTTTGAGGGATTTTGAACCATAGTTATTAACATGATTTTTTTTCCACTCTAATTAAACAATTTTATTACTTGTTTTAAGTGTTAAAATTGAGTGTAAAATACTTTTTTTTCCTCCCCATTTGTATACTGAACCAGTCTGCATCAGGAGAATAAGATATAAGTTATGCAGGTTCTTTCGCTTAAAATGTCGGAACCGTCGATTTCCAATGCTTTATCTAGCGACATAGACAGTTCTAATGTTTCTAATCTCTTGGAAACTTGTTACCAACTGAAAGAAATCGACACTATATAACGGAATAAGACCCCCAGAAACAAGAGCTTGTGTGTGTGTGTGTGTGAGCCAACGATTTATAGTTTAATAGGTAATAATATCATTTCTTAGTAAGTGGTAAAAAAAAAAAAATTTGTCTGATTTGTTTTCGGATAAATGAAGGAAAGAAGGTCATGAGCATTTATTTATTAAATGAGCATTTAATAATAACACTTAAAATACTGTTGTTAACCCGGATGACAAGGATGTAATAAACAGGATCTAACTCAGCCAAAACAAAAATCGAGAAATGGCTCTACCGAACAATGGTTTTAAAATGGACTTAATACTCTGAAACTAAGAATATTAAAAACAATCATGTACATCAAACATCTTTCTTTAAGTGAAACGTAAATAACAGTTAAATATGCAATGAGAGGACTGTAAAATCTATTATTCTAATGTTTACAATAACCACAGAAATGAATAAACATATTTTTAAGCTTAAACATTACAAAAAATATGTATATATAAGGGAGCTGGGTGGCCGAGCGGGTTAACGCACTTACTCACCGGCACCGGCCTGAATTCTATTTAATTAAATTAAATAATTATAGCAATTTATCCCCCCCCCCGGGTATACGAGGCCCGTCAGCCTACTTGGAGGCAACTCACAAAAAGGCCGGGCGTAGGAGTGATAACCCTACCCCGTGTACCTAAATTGAGAATCGCGTTGTGGTCTCCTATGTATGAATACCAAATCGCGTGGCCAAGGATCTCCACGGTCTACAGTGCCAACAGAAAAAAAAAAAAAAATATATATATGATGAGTGAAAAATATGACATGGACAGAGGAAAGCATTTATAAACTAATCCATTTATAATATAATCCACTAAGAGACCTACTAATTAAAATATCTTTTGACATTTCGTTATGACCAGCCAAAATTAATACCAGTTATTTGATAAAATCTCAGGTTAAATGGTCTATAAAATTCTTTAAGTCTTTCAATAGCTTTTTGATTTATGTATGGATGATTACGTCCCTTTGTTTTTCCAAGACAGTGAGGTCTGGGACGACCTTCAGATTTCATCAGGCATGGAAAACCTTTGGTTGAATTAAAATAAAAATGCTTTTCAGTGACAACTCTCTTCAGCCCTAGAAAATCCTAAAAATTAATAAGCAAAACATTACAAACAATATAACAGAAAAGAACTCAAAATATAGCAATCATAAATAAATATAAAATAACGAAACTTTTATGACTGAATTTCTCTGATATAATTGACGACTTCATATTTATGGCTACTGTTTCTCATTTAGATTTGTTATCATTTAACAGCTATAAATTAAAGGATCAGAGTTCAAAGGAGCCGGTATGGATCTGAGTAATGACCATTTCTCTCAGGGACATTGGTACTTGGCATGTTACAGAGTCAGTTCATCTAACAGTCTGATTATCTTCCAGGCAGACAGAAAGAACAGAGATATCTACTACAAGTAGGGCCTGAGCACTAAGTCTAGAGAAGGGATTGAAGGCCCAAGCAAAGCACATTATTGACCAGGCTATATAGACCCCAAAAAATCAAGGATAGTGATAGGTTTACATTTGTCTATTTTATTGTTGCTATCAATGATTTGATTTGTTTGAAATTTTCTTAAGCATCCATTACAGCTTCAATTTAGGAAAATGTAAAATTGAACAAAATGTTAGATTCATCATCAATGAAACCCAAATGACTCGGAATAATCACAAAGATTTAAAATAAATTCAAATCATTTTAGGTATGTTTTAAAACATTTTTCTTGGTCTCGGATACGGGTGGTACAAATTCCCATATTATATTATATCCCATAGCACATTAAAGAAGAATATCCATTAACAAGTCATGGCCAAGGTAAGAATTTTAGCTAATAAAATACACCTAACACACCTTGTGGACTAACATTAGTCCACAAAGCAGAAATTTAATAATAAAATAATCAATCCAGGATCACAAATTTTGATAGACCAAATATAGATATATTATAACGATAAGGAAGAGCGAACATTGTGACAAAATAGATCCTATAAGTAAGACAGTTTGCCTCACAGCGGCTGTATTTGGAGCATAGGGATCATGGTTGATTGTAATGATATAATCAAGACATACTGGATTGTGCTCTCATATTTTCATGGGTGTGTTAAGTTTTTACCACTATGAATGGTACTTTTTCAACAATAGGTTAAAATAAAATTATTTGTTTGATATTCAAAACCTTTTTTACTATTTGGTGGCGCAACAATCCATTACTAAATCGTAGCCTCAGCCAGTAGGCTCTATCTTATACTGTAGTTGTCCGATTTCAAGTGTTAAGAAGTAATCTAGCATCCGCTGCTACTCCCTCTAGCATGAAGGACCTCAGTAATAAGCTTTTTAGGAATCTTAGAGTCTTTAACCCTTGTTAAGTACCCAGCCTAGTGGAGTCGGATGAGGTTAACAAACCTCACAACTTTCATGTTTTGGTACCACTCATAGAGCTCTTAAGTGGTGCATCTATGTGAAACATCTCTCTCAAGAATAGGATCCTAAAACTTCTTCAATATTCTTCTTTCAAATTTATGGAGCCAATTATCACCAACTTTCGTTGTGGGCCAAGTTTCAGCTCCATCCAGTACACTACGTATGGACAGGGTGGATGTGGGTCTTGTATAGCCCTAATTTGGTCTGATAGGAAATAAACCTGCTTCTCATATGCTGATAGAGGCCAAAATTATATTATTTGCTGAAAATATTGTTCTAGTTATCTTCTGACTGAAATCATTCCTTGATTTTACTTCAAATTTCAGGTAAACAAAACTCGACTCGTTTGAACCTATGTTCTCCAGCCAGGTTTCCTCCACATCCGGTAGTTTTGGCTTCATTTACCACTAGATCGAATCTTCTGGCTGCCCTCTCAAAGTTGATAAAGGCTTCTAGTAGGGAACATTCAGATTCAACAATAATGTTGATATCAGCTTATTCCAATAGTTCAACCAGTCAACTGAAGATGTTCTCACCAACATGGATTTGGGATTCTTTTATTGTCATTTTTTCTACTAAATTAAATAACAGACAAGCCAGTGCATCCCCCTGTCTTACCCCAGCATCCGTATTGAAATCCTCAGAAAGATGTTGGCCTATTTGCATGAGGTATTTCGTGCTACTCATGGTAATTTTCAACAGTCCGATCAGTTTCCTAGATATAGCCAGGTCTTCCAGGGTGTGGTAGAGTTCCTCCTTGTTGACACTATCATAAGCACTAGTTAAGTCGAAGAAAAGATGGTATCTAACCATCAAAAACTCAAGGCTCTTCTCCAGTATCATTCTCAGGCAAAAAATTTGGTCTATATTGGAGTGACCTCTAGATTGAAGCTAAATGGATATTTTCCCAGCAGTCTCTCAGCATATCCAAAATCGGTTGAAAAAACACTCAATTTTGGGAGTTTGAAGTTTCAAAACTCAGTGTTTTAACCTTATATGAAAAAGATTCCCAAAAAGCTGGTCTTTTATTTTCTATTTGACTTTCTAGTCAATTCCAATACTTCATCATTTTTTATTTATTGATTTCCTTATTCATCACATTCATAATTTCGTTCTCTTGAACATTACACATCGATTAGCTCATCAATCATTCCACTTAGTTGTTAGATTCATAATATTTCATGTTCTTCAGTAGAATGTTATTACTTCCTTGTACGAAGTAAAGGAAGTATTGTAATCACGAAAATTTTCGGTTTTCAGATTTCAACGGAAATATCCATTTTGACCATCCCTGAATCCATTTTGACTAGTTTCGTCGTGGCGTCTGTACGTACGTTCGTATTTCGCATAACTCAAAAACGGTTAGCCGTAGAAAGTTGAAATTTTGTATTTAGGATTGTTGTAAAATTTAGTTATGAACCTCCCTTTTTGGTCACTGCTTAATCACCGGAAGTGGTACTTTACTTGAAGATCATAAAGGATTTCCATCAAAAATTATATTAAAATCCTTTGCAAAACTTCTCAAATTTGGTATTTACAACTTATATATTGATTTAAATAACATACTAGATTTTGGAGTATGAAATAACATACTATGCAAAATTTTTTTTGAGGCTAGTCATCCTGCTTCCTGACTTATTTATTGGACTTCTGATTTCCTCGTATCTCTCTGTTTTATTCTTCCTTGGATTATTTCTTTACTTCCTTAGTCTTTCCTTTTTTTTGTTTCCTTCTGAAGTGCACATCAAATATTTCCTCTGTATCATTTCACATCACAGCCTACTTGCATTGACAGAGTTTTTTAAATTAACACTTCCATTTCAGCACTCTGAAGTCAATCATCTTGTGAAAAGCTTCAAATTTCTTTCCCTTTGATTCCTACTGCTTAATTTTTTTTACTTGGACAGACTAGAAATTTTTGAAATATTACTAAGTGGAAATAATAAACCATTGTGTAATAATTTGCAGCGTTTTATTACTTTTTTCAAGTGTTAAAATTGAGTCTTAAATTTCTCCCCATTTGTGAGATCAACAAGTCTTCATCATGAGAATAAGATATTAGTTAAGTGGGGTTTTCCGCTTAAAATGTCGAAACTGTCCATTTCTAATGCTTTATCCAGTGATATTGACAGTTTTATTGTTGTCATGGAACATAAAGAAATATCTTGGAAACTAGTTGCCTACTGAAGGACGACATATAATAATGGAATGAGACTTCCAGTGACCAGAATGTGTGTTTGTGTGTGTGTCAATAGATGGATGACGGGACGCGGAGTGTCATTTTTACTGTAATCTTCGGAAACTAGTAACCAAATTCAGTATCACTTTTTGAGCCACGGATTTATAATTTTATAGGCGTACAAGGAAGTCATGTGTTGCCCACATCAGATATTTTAGGTTGCATTACCCTTATATGGAAAACTCTTCATCTATTAGTTTCTTTGTCAACTAATCCTTGTTCTATTCTAGGCTCATGATGCCCTCTTGTTAGTAATCGATTAGTAGTTAGTAATTTATTTCTTTTCTACTTCTAACTTCAATATTCCAATTACATTCATTATTTGAAATTAAACTCAATGTTGAACCTTAAGCTCCACATTTTAATATAAACAATCCTTTCCATACCACGTTATAGAGGGAGGTAACACTCTCTTTAGAATTTAAACTTTAAATGCCCAATCTGTGTCTAGGCAGTTCAAATGTCCATTGTGAATCGACTGTTCATAAAATTTATTCTTTATGCTACCTGCTTACAAACATTCACATTTATCAGATTTATTCACATTGTTTCATTCTTTATTTTAGCCTTTTTTCATAAGGACATAGTTTAATTAAATAGATATCACAAGGCTTGTATTAATTGCCTATTTCATATTTCATTGCTATCATAAATCATAAATCTACACCAGTACCTATTGTCGCATTCATATGCTAATTACCATTGACAATTAATCTTCAAGTGCACCACCTTTATCTCCTAATGTTATTTTCTACAGGAATTCCTTACATCCTGTTTCATATTTTATTTCATATTTATTAACCAACTAATTAACTGTCATCCCTAGTGAATCATATACTGGCATAACCACTTCCTTTTCTCATGCCCACGCCTTCAATGAGTCTTCAAATTTCAAATCTTAATCATGTTATAATCACATACAGTACTAGTTCTTCAATTATGTTTTTTTCTTATCCACAGCGCATGTATCAAGCCACCACCTATGCTATTATGCTTTTTTCATCTATTTTATTTATTTCACTAGCTATACCCTATGGCGTTATACCTGAAATGATTTGTTAGTTAAATACCCTCCCAAATTTCAAGTTTTTTCGTGTTTGCATTTAAAAGATAATGTGATTAACAGAATACTGATTATGAATACTGATACCATTTCAAATCATCATTCATCATCATACTATAAACCTTGAACAAAACTTTTACATAAACTTTAAAAAAAAAAGAAAATATTTAAGCTTAACTTTGATTTTTTTTTTTACTCATTAATTATATATGGCAAATTTTATCATACTTATTGCTATATGAAATGAAAGAGAAAATAAATAAAATTATTATAGCGAACATAGATTCACCTATGAAACACATTCAATTCAATACCCTTACTTTGCTGAGGTTATGTGGATTGAAAGGAAAGGAAAAAAAAAAGATGTTTCTTACAACAAAAAAAAAAATAATTTTTTTATTGTAAACCTATTACTTTTATAAATGTGATTTTATTACCTATACAACCATAGGTTATCTGGGAAAAATGTGATTTTTTTATTGTCATATTTTTTTAAAATTTTTCAAATTTAAACTTGTTATTTTCTAAAGGCACTTAGACTCTTTAGCATTTCTATGCTTGGATTATTAGAACTCTTAGGAGAGGGGGAGGCTACTAGAACTTTCAACAAAACAACCAGTTACCAACAGAAATTTTGGCTGTAAATATTCTAAGAGAAGTGGTGAAAATTTATCTCGGTAATCGACTGCATTGTTTAGAATTTGTCTTATTTCATTTAGGCGTTTTCTAAGAACATGATCAAAATGATAATAAATTTATCAAAACGGCAATAAAGCTTCACGTTTTTACACTTTTTTTTCCCTTTATCTCCGATTTTATTAATAAATGACACTTTCACACAATAATTCCACTCTTGTCAAAATGTTTTTGTAGTGAACTTATTTCCACGTGTATGAAGTTGCCATGATGATTACAAAATCACCTGTTTTTTAAATATTTTTCCTCATTTCTCCCCTTTAGTGGAACATATCGAAAAATTTAATGCATATAAACCTTCTCGAAGAAATTCTCAAAATGATAGTGCAAACTACATCAAAGTCGACTGACTACTTTTCCAGTTTTGCGATCACAAACTTATGCTGGATGAATTTTTATGTACATAGATTTATCCTCTCCTCGGCTTTTTTCTTTCCATGGCTAATTATATACTCGTACTTTTTGCCTTATTACTTTCCTTGGCTTCTTGCCTCCCTTTCTTTGGCCTTCTCTCTTTCCTGGGCTTATCATCTTTTCTCTCCCTTTAACGCCTTTTCTTTTCTTTACATTGTGTCCATATTGGCATCCTCGTTACAAGTGTTTAGCTTATACTTACCGCAGCCTCTTGAGCACTTTCCCCTCAAGCGCTTATTATACTAAATTGTATAAATTTTATATGTATTGTAATTGTCTAATTGTTTCCTTTTTTCATCACCATTCATGGCATATTGCCTTTCCCTTTCTAGGCTCATTGCCTTCTCATTTTCTTTGGTTCCTTGCTTCTATCCTTCAGACTTTTGTCACACCACTTCTTCCTAGCCCTAATTTGACACTTCTTCTTGGCCATTAATCGCGATTTCTTCCTGGCCCTTAGTTGCCACTTCAGACGCAGAAAATACAGAAAGCGGACACATTCGATTTTTTATTCATAAACGTTTAATTTTTTACAATTATGTGAACATTTAATTATTTTTCGCTAAGTGACTCTATTGGATAAAAAGGATTATATCTTTAATTATTTGGTGGAATAAATTTTTATCCTAATTGCTGTGTCTCCACATGTATTCGCATAAATATGAGTGTAATCATTTTTGAAAGCGCCCAGGTTCCTTCTATGTTATTAGTACAACCTTCGGAAGACGGGTCTACGAAATTCGCTTCATGATTGACTGTTTGAAATAATATCCTTATTATATAAAGATAAAATCATCTTTTAAAAAATTCACAGCACTAATTTGGCACATCACGAACTAATAGAATGTATAAAAAAAATGACCTTAATTTTTTCTTACATCTCAGTTAATTCTAATGTTGTTGTTATTAGTATCATTTTAATCCTAATACTATACTGGATCACTTATTAAACATAATGTCTCTCTGTGAGGCTCAGTGCTTGTTTAGCATTCTTTCAATCAAAGTGACGTTGAGGTATGAAATTCAAATATTTCTGCAACATTACTGGAAAAGAAAATTTTCAGCCACCAAAAGTGGTTTTTACCCGTGGGGGTTTGATACGGGAAGTTGAAGAGTAATCTAATCTTAATGAGCGGACTGTGAGGAGGTGGTTCGCCAAATTTGAAAGTGGCAATACAAGCTTGGAAAGGCAGCTTGTTGACACCACACGCTATTGAAGATGATCTCACAAAAAGTACTGGGCAGCTATCCTCTGAACTTGGTTTGTCATAGTCAAGTGTGGATCGTGACTAACACCAATTAGGTAAAGAGAAGAGAGCATGTAGAGAAGTTCCACAAGAGCTCACCTTGCAGCAAGTCGAACCTCGCCTGGAAATATGCCCACAAAAGCTTGTTGAAATAGATACCATCGAACTTCTACCACACCCACCTTGCGTCTTCGGACTTTTATATTTTCCGAGCAATGGCTCACTATCTTAATGGGAAAACATTTCTAACATTGAAGGAGGTATAAACTGGAGTTGAAGGCTTTTTCCAGTCGAAACCCAAAGAGTGGCACCAGCAGGGAATCGAACAGTTGGGTTCTAGATGGCAAGTAACCACGGAATCTAATGGACTGTACTTCGAAAGTTAGAAGAAATTTTATGTAAGAAAAAACAAACTTCATTTTAATCCTTGAATGGCAATTTCTTTTATAGACCCCATTATTGAATCAATCAAACCCATCATGGGAAAAAAATAAACCTGAACCACTAAATCAACTGTCGCGTATTACGAAACTGTCATTTGCCTAATCAGAGACAAACCAATTAAAAAAAAAGCATGTATGGATCTGCCTTCTCACTTAAAATTAATATCAAACTAAAATAAAAAACATAATAACCTTCCTTCCCCATTGTGCACGCTTGTTTCATGTTTAATCATGAAATATAAATGCGTCCACTTCTTCTTAGCCATCAGTCGCCAATTCTTCTTGGCCATCTGCAGCCACTTCTTTCTGGCCTTCAGTTGCCACTTCTCCTCCAACTATTGTACAACTTTTCATTTCATTGTTCATCCCGCCACTTTACCTCTTGTCCCATCTGTTTTGACAGGGCCATTTGCTCCCCTCTCCACTCGCTTCCTGCATGGGTGAGCCATACATTGTTGTAAGGCTGCTGTCATGGAGGTAAGTCCTTATCTAACCCGCTCCAGCATGAAAGTCTGCCCAAATATCTTCTTATGTTCAAGCCCTTCTTATTAATTCTCATGTTAACTTTGCGCTAGTGCTTATCTTATATCATCTGGTCTTATTGCCACAAGTATTGTGTCCAAGTGATATTATACACATTTTATGTTGCTCTGATGTTCTAACATACTCTCAAGTTCATTTATGTATGCAGTTATTTTCAAGCCAGAAGCCTTCATATCTGTTAAGTTCACATTTCCGTTTATTCTACACCAACATTATCTATTCAGAACCTAATTCCTAGTATCCTACCTTTACTTTATGCTATTCACCATATTCTCATTTTTTAAATACTACTTATTTGTTTTATATTCTATATTTACGTTCTTGTCTCTGTAGATCTTTGTAAATCATTTTAGTTGACATCCGCATGATGGTATAGAAGGATCAATCTAATTAGGAATTGATAAATTATTTACCACTTCTATAAATTCTATAATTTATAGAAGTGGCAAATAATTTATCAATTCCTAATTAAATCATTTTAATCTTTGTTTAAATAAATAAAGACAACTGAGGCACTTCATTGTTAAATACTATGACTAAGTTATTTACCATTTGAGTCGGAGAGTCTTATTCCAGAAAAACAGGCTGGCTTTATGTTAAGAGATGTATTGACCAGGTATTTAGTTTTAAATCTGTAGTTGACATGAATTTTGGAACAGAAAATAGCTACTTGTTTGCAGTGTTTATTGATTTAAAGAAAGCTTTCGATTAAGTCAGCCAAAACCTGCTCTGGAGAATGCTGTTTTCATTCGGCATTGGAGGAAGACACATAAGAATACTGAAGAAATTGTAAGCTAACGCGACTATGCAAATTAAAGTAGGAGAATATCTTCCAGATGAAATTAGTATGATCTCGAGCCAATTTCAGGGAGAAAGCTTCAGCCATAAACTTTTATACTTTTTATTTCGGACATTGTCAGTTTTTTTTTAAACGAGGGGTGCATGTGGCTTTAGCATTGACAGCAAACATGAGGTGCTGATGTTATTACTTGCAAATGACATTGTCCTTCTTACCAAAACTTGGCATGGAGCATAGCGCAAGCTTCAGATTCTGCAGGATTATTGCAATAATAATTCTCTGATAGTCCGGGAGCCCATGCCAGAAAAAGTGACTCATTTCATACAAAGGTTTAGGCATATAAAATGAACATGTCCACAGACCTGGCATGAAAAATGCACGTCTGCTAGCTTATAGCCACTGGAATACTAAATGGCACCCAAAAAATACTCGATATTTTAGGACTATTTTTGGTTTTCCACCTATAATTCTTAAACGGTGCATCCTATCGAGAAATCTATGGTACATTAAATTAAAGAACATCAAATTCTGTGTCTAATGAGTACCACAGCATAATAATTTGGCCAACTGGTGTGGTCAAAAACTAAAATCAAGCATGCCGATTTTGTCAAAAACAGAGACAGAGTATTATATATGGGTGATTCACATTAGAAATGTCAATATGACTTCTTGTAACTTCAGGTCAGAGAGTAAATTCAAATTTGCTTAATTTATATGTTGTAATTTTTTTTATATTCTTCAAACCCTCTAGAAGCATGGTCTGTATGTCGTTCAAACAATAAGACGATCGAAGATAATTTTAATAATGAAAATACTAAAAATTATATCTCATGCATATTATCAAAAAATAAAAATTGACTATCCTAAAATAAAATTGTTTCCTTGTAAATTTTGGGTGACACAATGTTGACTTGGCTGGGTATATTGGTTTCTCAACGGTCCAATTAACTTTAAATAATTATTTAAAAGCAACAAACAATAATGTGCGTTACTTTTTTATATCTAACAAACTCATTATTTAGATACCATTTGTTACTGAGATCAATTAATTAACTTTGTTAATTGTTATTCAGTCTCAGATTACTCTCTAAAATTTCCGGTTCGACAAACAACCCGTCTCTGTACAGAGGACAAACAAATTTTCATTGGAAAAAGGGTAAAAGAAGGTATTTTTGTTATATTATATTACTTTAATTTTCTTATATTCTAGTTTAATATATTTCATATTTTACTGGATGGGCCAGACTCTTAAAGTAATGTATAAAGTTCAATTGTTATTTATTATATAATTTGTACAAGAGCTTTTCTTTAACAATTAAAGTTATAATCTATCAACCAAAAAATCTGGGTTTAATTATTTTATATGACATTTGTTGTTCATTATAAATCTATCTCATCTATCTCAATTAAAATCCACACATTAATATAGATAAAATGTGAAAAATGGTCCTTCACTATTAATTAATATAATTGTGCCTGTAATAAATATTCAACAGTGTCGTTTGGAAATCGTTCAGTGCCTCTCATATTCTTGTGTGTATGAAATCCAATCAAAAAGTTGGAAAATTTGAGAACTGAGAACCTATTTCAAACTATGAAAATAGTACAAAAAACATTTTCCTCAAAGAGTTACTAAAATTCATAATCAATACCATTTTTCTTTTGATTTAGGTGAAAAAATGTTTAATTTGATGAAGAATAATGGACTTCATTTTACTTCACCAACTTTATCTAATTATTTTACCAATTTTCGGCTGTACTGTACATGTCATCCACATGCACATTTTTGTTGGGGCTAAAAGTGTTCTAATGTATGGATTTTTTCGTACCTTTTGTGTAAGAAATTGGAATTTTATAGATACAATATTGCGTTTGAATAGAAAAAAAAAAATTATTTTTGTTGTGTCAACATTCGCAACAGTTAAGAAAAAACTTCAAATTCAAAAGAGTTAGAGAAAATTACAATATTACAGAATATAGTTGGGGAAATTAAAATATTTAATATAGTTGGAAAATCTGGTCAAAATGGAAATTTTAGATTCTGCCTCTTTCAATACATTGTTGTAGCAACGTCCCTTATAGTGATATAATACAGCCAAAAATGTATTTCCCGATCAGTACCCGCCCCTATCCCTTTAGCGCGCTCCCCACCCTCCAATCCTTTGGCGAGAAAATTTTATTTTACTAATTGAAATGATCTATAATCTATCCCTAAAGCTGTATAACACTTTTTTGGTTTATTATTTTCAAAAATAGACCTTTGAAATCGACCAAGAAAATTTTTTTTGTAATCCCCCCTCAAAATTTGAGGTTTTACATTTCCAAATATCGAAATAAAAAAAAATCCGTCCGTCTGCCGTACGCGGCTTTTCTCCTAGACCGATTTTCTTGAGATTCGGTACCAAAGTCACAGGTCACCCCGGGATGATCCTCGGAACTCGACATTACCATCTGTCGGTTTGTTTCAAAATGGCAGCCGATTAGAGATCTCATAAGCCCATAACTCGGCCATTTATAAAGATAGAGAGAAAATGTAAGGTGTTTTGGAATCAACAGAACGAGACATGCAAAAAAAAAAAAAAAAAAAAAAAAAAAAAAAAAAAAAATTGAAAAACAAAAAATCTGTATAATTACCGATTAAATATCTAATAAGCCCATAACTCGGTCATTTATAAAGATAGAGAGAAAATGTAAGGTGTTTTGGAATCAGCATAACGAGACATAAAAAAAAAAAATAAAAAAAAAAATTGAAAAACAAAAGATCTATAATAATTGCCGATTAAAGATCTTATATACCCATAACTCGGCAATTTATAAACATAGAGGAGAAATGTAAGGTGTTTTGGAATCAGCATAACAAGGCATTAAAATAACAAAAAAGAAAAAATAAAATAAAAAAGTCTCTATCTGTAAATGCTTTTGGTTTATTATTTTCAATAATAGACCTTTGGAATCGACCAAGAAAATTTTTTTGTAACCCCCCTCAAAATTTGAGGTTTTACGTTTCAAGATACGTAGAATTCAAATATCGAATAAAAAAAAATCCGTCCGCAAAAATTTTTGTTTGGTTCCTTTATTGTATTTAAACGAAAGCTAGCGAAAATCCCTACAAAACGAACTAGAAATCACATAAATCGGACCATTATTAACTGAGATATAGCATAATGAACTTCGTTTTTACTTTTTCCTAGTGAAGTGCACATCAAATATTTCCTCTGTATCATTTTACATCACAGCCTACTTGTATTGATACAGTTTTTTTAATTAACACAGTTCGGCACTCTCACGGCGAACATCTTGTGACAAGCTTCAAATTTCTTTTCCTTTGGTGCCTACTGCTTCATATTTTTTACTTTGACAGAATAGATATTTTTGTGGAATAATAAACAAGTGGAATAAATAAGTGGAAATAATAAACCACTGTGTAATAATTTGCAGCGTTTTTTTAATTCAAATTCTAAAGCCCTTATTTTTCTATTATTTAAATATTATTACTACCCTTATTTGAAACATAGTTATTGGCAGTTATATGTTAATCAGGAGTAAGTTACAATTCGCAGAACAAAAACCAGACATTCCATTTCAAAGAAAATTTAGTTGTAAATATTCCTAATTTAGAAGCGCAATTTGGTGGTCATAAAATGAACTAAAACAATGAGATTCAGCCTTAAAAAAGAAGCAGAGCTGAAAGGTACCAGAATATCAAACCAAATCCTTTATGAGGAGCTGCATGCGGTTAAAGTCAAAGAGGCTACAGTTAAATTGGAGCAAATTTGGTAGTTGTTAAGCTAAGAAATGAGATATTACTTAAAGATTTAAATAAAACTATGTTTAATATTATTTGATATAATAGATTTAATATTACTTTTTTTTGTAAAGATAATTGTGTATATATCTTATATTTTATTGTGCATGATTCTACATTCCTTTATGAAAAAATAAAACTATAAAATGTTACAGTGTCTTTCAATGAAAACATTTTTTATTATTGCACCTCTTTCAGTTACAGTTAAGGACAATGATGGTATTTCAATAATTTAATGCCCAGCATTTTTTTCAAATCACCGCAGTTACTACTGGCATTGATTTCAATGTTATACTGCACATGTAGTAATTGTGCGAGTTTTAAGTTCTAATTGTATTTCAGTGCATAAACAAGGAAGCCTTCCTTTCTATCTGCATATTGTTCTCTCAATCAAGGTTCTGTAACTTTATCAGACCGGTTATAATTCATTTGAGCCAGTAATCTTAGGAAGTTCCAAATCCACTATGACCAAGGAAATATCCAGGTAGTTGACCATCCTTTAGATGAACCTGTACAAGAAAAATTGTCAAAAATACGAGGCAAATTGTCAAATTTCCTCATTTGATCCAGTTATATTTCAAGATTTATACAATAAAAGCCTTTCCTGTTGTAAACGCTTCTCCTTTTTCCCCTCCTAAGCTTTTCATTGGAATTTGTGTTCCATCAACTATGCCATTAGCTTTGGTAAAAAAAAACTTATTTTTATTTTATTGAAGCCTGAAAGGTTATCTGGAAATTTGATGAATCTTTTTACACTCCTAGCTAAAGTCTCACCTGAATGTTGGACTATGGAAATGCTCCAGTTGCATAGTATCTTAATGCACTTTACAATATTTGCATTTGCAGACACTCTCTCTTATCTGCACTATTATCATTCTAAAATAATGTAATTGAGATGTTCGCAACGGTATCTTAATTGAACCTGAATCTTTTCTTAAATTCCTAATCATTAGAAAATTCAAGGGGATTTTCTTTATCACACAAATACCATTTTTGAACACTATCATTACCACATTCCCGTATAGCTCTAGAAAACTCACTTTAGTAATTATCTGACTAGATAAAATAACACTGCGACACTCATTAAACATATAGATTATATATTTTTTGTCTAATTGTTTTATAATTAATAAAAGTACATCTAAATGGCTTTGAACATTTATTTAACACTATTTCCATGGCATGTTAAATTATAACCTTTTTGTATGTGATTTATAACTTCTTTAAATAAAAACTCGGATTCAAAATTTTTCACCATCACAATACTTTCCCTAACTATTTATTTTATATCTACATAAGCGAAAGTAATATATTTTTATTTTTACAACACTAATGCTGAAAATTAACCTAATAATTTACTTGATACATGAAAAATGTCACTCACTCCAATTGTAAGTTATGTTTATGAATATCAAATAATGAAAAAATACTGAAGTAAATCTCTCAGACTTGAATGAATTTGGTTTCTGAATTGGTTATGTGGAATTATATTCTGGCTGAGGGAAAAACCCACTTGAGTCTATGAATTCGGCCCTTAAATTTCCTTTTCAGCTTGATGAATATTATTACTCCAACAGGAAGACCCACTAACTTTAAATACACCAATTAGGCACTTCACATAGAAATATTATGAACACAAGATTCAATGCCTGGTCATGAGTAGAATGGACACTGGACAGGTCATTCATAGATTTACAATTTTAATAAAAGTACTCATTATCAAGTTCTCAGTATAAAGAAACTGATCCCTTGATAAACTGAAAGAGGTAAATAAAAATGGCCCATTACCTGAACTCGAGCCATTTCAGCAGCTGGATCGCTTATTAGTCTTTCTCCACTGACAAATAAAAGTTGTTCTATTGGAAAATACTTCAACCACTTAGTTAAATGTCTTGCATAAACACCTATTCGAACTGGGCCCCAACTAGTATCAACAACACTAAATTCTGTACCTTTCACAAAAGCTAAACATTCAAAACTTTGCATAAAACTGCGATTCTTCTTTTTGCTGAAACAAATTAATTTATTTTCTCCACAAATAAAAAAGCATTATCACCATTATATATGATGACATATATTACCTAGCTGCTTGAGTATAATCAGAAATGGCTCGTGTGACTGGATCTCGAACCACTATAAGAAGCTTTGTGCTAGGGTTCATTTGTTTTACACGTTGAGGAACTTCTTTGGTAACAAAGTAGCTAGGTGTTTTCTCCATTGTAATTTGGCCTTCAAGTGTAGGCGGCATTTTCTTTCTTTTGAAAATAGGCAAGGTACAAAAACATAAGTAGTATTAAGTAATATAAAACACAAGTCATCAAAATCTCTATACCTATACCAATTAAATCCCTTATGATAATATTTGTCGAAAAAATGAACTTCAGAACCAGCTGCTCGAACATCAGGATGTAGTCTTAGAAATTCCAACAGAGCACGTGTACCTGATTTTTTAACCCCAATTACAAGAGCATCAGGTAATCTTCTTATAGGTTTAAGGCTGCGTTTGCTTATAAATCGATATTTAGTGTTATTGCCCTAAAAACAATTTTTAAACATTTACTCTAAAAATATAAAAAAAAAAAACATAATAAATAACACAAAACTTATACCTCTTTTTGAATTTCTTTTATATCAACCCAAGTAATAAGTGGTATTAGCCTAACATGGGTTTCTCCATTATATCCATTGGCTGTGTTCTTTGCCCTTTTATTAAAAGTGTCTCTATCATATAATATGGGTTCCTAAATATGTAATTAATAACAATTAAAAAATAAGCTAAGTAATACAAGACAAAATTAAAATCTTTATCGATTCGCTACTTACAGTAGAAAAAACACCATGAACTTTACTAAACACGCAATTGTTAAAAAGAATTGTGTAGATAACAAAGGTAGAAAATCCAAACACTGCACAACAAAACTTCTTGTAAGATAAACGTCGAGTTTTTCCATTCCAGAACATTTCCCATCTAAGGGACAGTTAATGTCAAGGGGACATATTAATAACAAACAGCTTACTCTTCTATTCACACAATAACACTGCGCAAAATCATAATGTTTACCACTTAATAACCTTCCATATTGATTATAATTTATCCAAAGAATAACATAGATCGCTTTCTAAGAACTGGCTAAATTCTTTTATTGTGAACGGTTCATTAATAGAACCCGAGCAGAGTTGAAACAAAAGTTGAATTTTGATTCAATTGAAGTCTCTAGAAAAATTGTTCCATTAAATTAATTCATCAGAAATATGTAGCAAGATAGTCCATACCATTGTGCAATAACTTAATTGATACAATAGGTGATGTGAATAAAACTGAGCACGTGCTCATTCCTCAATAAGCTGAGCAGATGCTCTGGTTCAATATGAAATACTTAAATACTTTATTATTATTTATTTAAAACCGATTATCGACATTTTACTGAGTACCTGCTCAAATGGCAAGCATTCTCACATTTTATTCACTTATAAAGATAAGAAGATACTCCGAATCAATAATCAGTCTATATTTGTGCATCCGGTGCTCCATAAACTTAGTAAAATAATAGTAAAAAAAATTGTATTTTTTTTTGTTTATAGTTTACGCCCACATTGGAGTACTTTAACCAATCTTTATTCATTTAAGTCTTCGGAGTACTAGCTAGAAATCCGGCTTACAGATTCCTCTTCTGCTCCCAAAACTTCTTCATTCTTTCTGATCTGGCTGCCCTTTCTTCGTCACAGATGGTGTATTGTTTTCGTTCAAATGTTTTTAATTTAAGTCTTGTTTCTCTGGTTCTCAGAATCCTCTTCTCCCCTCTGCCTTCAATTTGTTGCATTGTTTCACCTAACTCTTCCAAATCATCCTGGACCTCTTTGAACCAGTTGTTCTTTGTTTTATCTTTCCAGAAGTAGTTGAATAGTTGTTTCACTAGCCTGGTTTTTGGTAATCTTGATACGTGGCAGAAAAATGCAACTCTCCTTTTTCTCATGGTGTTATCGACTCACTTTCCTTGTAGACTACTTTGTTAGGCAGCATCCGCCATTGTCCGTCTATTTGGTGTTTTTTATTGATGATTGTTCTGATGATTCTTCTGTCTGCTTTCTGTAGTTTATCTGTTGTTGATTTGGTGTTCAGCTTGAACAGCGTTTCACTAGCGTAAGTTCCTTCAGGTTTAACAACGGAGTTGTAGTGTCTGAATTTGGCATTTATTGAGAGAGATTTCTTCTTGTAGGTTGGCCAGGTGATTCGTTGTGCTTGTTTCAATTTAGTTGTTCTGTTTTTTATTGATGCTTTCTCGTTTGAATTCCAGGTTATAATCTCCCCAAGATACTTGAATTTATTTACAGTCTTAATTTATTTGTTATCGTTCAGCCAGACAGCTAATGTTTTGACCTTGAAGGTCGGCATCTTTTCTATTTTTTCAAATGAAATTTGAAGTCCTACTTTTGCTGATATTTTTTCGAGTTCTTCAATTTGAAGTTTAGTCTCTTCCACACTATTTGCAAGTAACGCAAGATGATCTGCAAATGCTAGGCAATTAAGTTTTGTATTTTTGCCAATATTGATGTTTGGTTGATATTTCTTACTCCACTCTCGTATGACTTTCTCCAATACGCAGTTAAACAGTAATGATGAGAGTCCGTCCCCCTGTCGAAGCTCAGTCCGGACTTCAAATGATTCAGACAATTCACCTCTGAATTTAACTTTCCATTGAGTATTTTTAAGGGTGATTCCAATGAGGCTGACAAGTTTTTAGTATAAACCAAATTCCTTAAAAATTTTAAGTAGTGACTCACGATGGATACTGTCATATGCTTTCTTAAAGTCAACAAAAATGATGACTAAATTCTTGTTTCGAACTCTTTGATGTTTTATGATCCACTTAAAACTGATGATTTGATCTGGACAGCTTCTTCCTGGTCGAAATCCTCCTTGATATTCACCAAGTTCTTGGTCGAGTTGTTTCTGAATTCTTGTGTATATAATCCTAGATAAAATCTAATATGTGACATCAAGCAGAGATCTCCCGGTAATTATTTGGATCCGATCGATCATCTTTTTTGTGTAATGGGTGGATTATCACTGTGTTCCATTCTTCAGGCATTTTCTCAGAATTCCAGATGTCTACGATGTGTTTATGAAGTTTCTGAAGGGTTTGTACCATAATTCTGCAACCAATTGATTCTCTCCTGCTGCTTTGTAATTCTTGAGCGAATCAATTGCTTCGATCACCTCGTTAGAATGTGGAGGAATAACCCTTTCTAGTGGAGATTTATTTTTTGGGTAAGGATCAAATTCTAGGTGTTCTTTCGGTTCCCCACAGTTGAGTAGTTCTTTGAAGTAGTCGGCAAGAATTTTGGCATTGTCTCGATTATTGTGTGCCAGTTTTCCATTTTTTTTTTTCATCATAAGTGTGGGTGCGGTGTACTTAGACTGATATTGCTCAAATGTTCTGTAAGAGTCCCTTGTTTTATGTTGCTTGAATGATTCGTCTATGGTGTTTAGTGTCTCTTGTTGGTGGTTTCTTTTAATTCTTCTAATTTCTTTCGCCGTTTGTCTTCTAGCAATGGCTCGTTCTTCTCGAGATTTTTCAGTTTTCCTTTGTTGTTCGTTTAACCATGCTTTGTGCCTTATTTGAATCTCTTTGTCGCAATCCTCGTTCCACCAGGCATGTTTCTTTCTCATGCAAATAGGAGCAATTTCCTCGGCTATGTTTTTCAGCTTATTGATAACTGTCCGCAGATTGTCGCTTAGGGGTGTTTTGGATCTCTCCAAATATACTGCATTGTTTCTTAATTAACTGGGATCATATTTCCTCCCCCTATTGGATTGTGATGTCATGTATTTATTTTTTGGTGATAACTTTTTTGGTGATATTTCTTTGTGATATAATGATCTGAATCAATGTCTACCCCACGAAGACCTTTAACATTATAAATTTATTTGTGGTAATTTGTACCATTGCTACATAGCCAATCTGGAACTCCCCTATTTTTACATTAGGGCATTCCCAAGTCATTATTTTATGTGGTTGACTCTTAAATCTTGTCGTTTCAAGGATAAGTCCATGGTCTCCACAAAGTTCAATAAGTCTTTGGCCATTCTTATTTGTTATTTTATGAGCTGGCTATTTTCCCACCACTGTGCAGTATCTTCTATTTTTGCATTGAAATCTCCAAACAAGATTTTAATAAGTGCATCAGGGTACTTATAGAGTACTTAAGTATTTCATTGTGTTTCTTCTAAATATACACATCGAACCAGAGCACCTGCTCAAAATTTTGCGGAATGGATACGAGCTCAGTTTTATTCACTTCACCTTATGTCTGCTATGTAATAAGATGGTAATTACGATCGAGATAGACTGGAGTCGGAATCTTTCGATTAAGGACATGATTTTTGCGTCTTATATGGAGCCCAGCAATAAGCCCTCGTTACCTAAACAAGACGTGTTTTATTAATTTGAGCACATCAGCTATGAAAGTGATAACGAAAATCACTAGGTACGTGATCTCATAATCGGATACTAAGTCCTGGAACGCGGTCTGGAGATCGAGTGGAACAGAGAGAAGGTATAACAGAATAGGTAACTCATTACGACCCCCAGAGTATAAAGACGTCGATTGTGTGCAATCACCGATTATGGAAAAAAAAATAGGGTAGCAGATATTGCACAATTGACAGCATCAGTAAATAATCTGTTTGGGCATAAGTATAACGTTTATGGTCGTCTCTGGTTTCTGCTGGTTTCAGTGAATAAAACTGAGCACGTACTCAGTCCTCAAAAAACTGCGCTGATGCCACCAAACGGAAAATATATAACGCTGTTCATCCGGGATCCTGCAGCCCATCAGCATTACGGTACATATAATTCTCTGGTCACAACCTAGGCAATCTGTCTGATGTGATGGTATATTTAGATACCAAGACCTGAAATCTTGTCTTGATCATGGTCTGGAGATATCGCCTGACTTTAAACTAAACGAACGTGTATTAAATCACTAGATTCAAAAAAAGTGGCTATATTGTCAAGTTCGAACGATTCATTTGTTCTAAGAATGATGGGTTGCCCAGGTTATGCCTGATCAGTGCACGTCTACAATCACCGACAATGAAAACTCCGACATCATCAGATGCCATTAACTACTCGGTCGATTTTGACACAACAGTGCAACAGTTGTAGCGTCCATTGGGTGATGATCAGACGTTTAATAACATCAAGAAGAACATGATACATAAATCTTCATATTTAAGCGATTAACTCAAAAAGTTCGTGGTAAAAGCTTACCAACGGTTCTTGCTCGATCAACCACAGATTCAAGCATTTCAAGGTCACAGTAGACTAGAATTCAGTCGATACAAAAATGATAACTAGTTGTATAGGTGGCGATCCGATCGAGTACATACAACACGGCTGTCCTGAACCAGAATCGGAGTCTACATTTAGAAGGCAACACACCATGCATGTATGAGGAAAATTGTTTTGAAATTGGTTCGGGTCTTTAGTCAATGCTGAACGTTAGATGAAGTGAATAAAACTGAGCACGTACTCAGTCCTCAAAAAACTGACCAGATTTTCCGACTAGATGTGAATAAGGGTCTGCGCATGCGCATATTTTAGAGCATACACGTTTCACATCGTCTCTCTGTATTCTTGCCGTTATAACAGAAGATATCGGAGTGAATTTATTTAATTGTTGACCACAAGTAACTGTAGCTGAGAAGCATCAGTAAATACCTGTTTAATCCTACAGTAAGTTTAGTTTATTTACTGCATCAGTGAAGGACAGTTTCAAGTGTGTTATCTGGACAGGCAGCCATATTATCCCTACCACCACTGGTGAGGCCAGCTCAGTGCCTTGAGTAGCGTTGTGGGGAGAGGTTCGCGCTTTCCTTACGACTCAAGGTCAAGTTCACGCAGAGACGTCTGTTAATTTTAATTTTAATTTTTGCTTTAATTTTCTTTATTTATTTCTTTATTATTTTACTTATATATTGTTTTTTTTTCTTTCTTCTCCTCTTGTTTACCATTCACTCCTACCATGAAAAAATGAAATATTTTCATCAAGTGATGTCAACTTCAAAGAGATCGAGATCTGCAGGCTCAACGCCTCGATCAACCCCTCCGAAGCAACAAAGGCCGCGTCGTGGTAAGAGACCAACCCCGCCAGTAACACCAAATTCAGCTGAGGAATCCGAACCAATGCCCGGCACATCATCACAAAACACTCACGACGAATCACCCTTCTTCACCCCTAATCCGTTTCAGGCTATACAGCCGAAAGAAAACGACTCAATGGAAGCTGCACCTACACCTAGGGAACCCCGCCCCCCTCCAATTTTTGTTAAAAACATTAAAAATTTTCAACTACTATGCGCCCAGTTGAATAAAATAACGACCCCCAATAGCTACTCCTGTCTAAGTAGAAGTAGCGACACTAAGATATCGCCAGACACAGCCGATACTTACCGTAAAATAGTTAAATATTTGACAGAAACCAAGGCGGACTTCCATACTTATCAACTCCGCCAAGAGCGATCTCTTAGGGTGGTAATTAGGAACATGCACCCCTCAACACCAGCCGAAGTCATTCAAGAAGAACTCATGGCTCTAGGCTTCAAGGTTCGTCAGGTGATTAACGTCCTGAAAGAAAATACCGAAGAAAACAGAAAAATAGCCCTACCTCTATTCTTCGTAGACCTGGAACCTACACCAGGGGTCGAAAAAATATATGAAGTGAGAAGGCTTTATTATACTGCCATCAAGGTTGAAAAACCACACACCAAAAGAAGCACAGTTCAGTGCCATAATTGCCAGGCTTATGGCCACACCAAAACCTATTGCCACCATGCACCCAGATGCGTGAAATGTGGCGAGCAGCACAGAACTGATGTATGCACCAAATCGAGGCAAACCCCGGCAGTTTGTGCCTTGTGCTCAAAAGATCACCCGGCTAACTATAAAGGCTGCCAGATATATAAAAATCTGAAGAATAAATTCCAAAAACCTGGAGGCAGAGAAGAAAACACGAAGCCAAGACGAGAACCATCCAAAATCATTGATCCAACGGTGTCCTTTGCCCAATTACTAGGAGGAAGAAACCAGGAAAACAAATGTGAGGCCCTGCCGCAACAACTAAGTCCTCAACAACCTCAGCAACCCGTCCCTCAAAACATACCAAATCCTCAACAATCCTTTCAACACCAAATTTTCCATATTCCTCCCCCCCCCCCCAGTTGCTACTGATCTCACCAGTATGTTGACATCCTTCCTCTCCGAACTGAAATCCATTGTCATCCCGTTAATATCACTCCTCACCAATCTTGTATCCCACTTTA
The DNA here is from genome assembly GCA_948150685.1 of Rhaphigaster nebulosa. Lineage (NCBI taxonomy): Eukaryota > Metazoa > Arthropoda > Insecta > Hemiptera > Pentatomidae > Rhaphigaster > Rhaphigaster nebulosa. Next base: position 160,807,749 of record OX411306.1, read on the forward strand.
CTCCTCCCTCAAGAAACCCTTAAATGAATTCCATTAAACCCTTATCCATCCTCCTTTGGAATGCGAATGGCGTTCGAAACCATATAAACGAACTAACAGTCCTACTACAAGACAAAGACATTGACTTAGCACTAATAACTGAAACCCGACTAACCAACAAACGACAGTTCTGCATTCCTGGTTACCAAATCTATCGAACTGATCATCCCGATGGAACTGCGCACACTGGCACCGCAGCCATAATTCATCAATCCCTCTCCCATCACATGGTCCCCTTAACAAATCACAACTTCCTTCAGACCACGGCTGTATCAATCCAAACCTCTCTTTTTCCATTAACATTTGTTGCAGCATATTCCCCACCAAAAACCCAATTTTCCGAATCGCAGGTCAATTCCGTCCTGAACTCCTTAGGACATCGATTCCTTATAGGTGCAGACTTAAATGCCAAGCATCAGCAGTGGGGAGCCAGAACCACAAACACCCGAGGGCGAACATTGCTATCTGCACTTATTTCCCATTCCTGTAATATCCTTTCTCCCGATACTCCTACATACTGGCCAACCGATCCCAACCGCAACCCCGATCTCCTAGACTTCTTTATGCACAAAGGTCTAGGGCCACTAAATTGTTCCGTCCAACGGCTAGATGACCTCTCCTCAGACCATAGCCCTCTAGTCCTAACCCTTTCCTTATCACCTATTCCAAAATCACTTCCGCCTTCATTCGTCAGAGGCCCAGTTAACTGGAACCGCTTCCGTCAGATCATAAACCATAAAATAGACCTCAGAGTCTCCCTAAAAACCCCTCAAGACCTAGATGAAGCTGTAAATTCCTATACCACTCTGATCCAATAAGCAGTTTGGTCAGCACCCCAACCCCTTTCTTCCACTAAAGACCGCGAGAATCCTTTACCTCAAGAACTCCGAGATCTTATCCAAAGCAAAAGACGTTCTAGGACCCTCTGGCAGAGAACCAGGCATCCTGACGATCGGAAATCATACAATTATTATTCCAGGCTGGTTAAAAAGAAACTAGCAACCCATAGATCCCAATCCTACAATTCCTACCTTTCCTCATTATCTGCCACTGATAACTCCCTCTGGAAAATAACCAAAAAAATCCTTAAACACCACCATATTTCCCATCCCCTCCGACGTGATGATGGCTCCTGGGCCTCGTCAGATAAGAATAGAACAGAGGAATTTGCCAGACACCTATCCAATATATTCATTCCCCATCCTGAACACCACCCCACCCATACAGCTGAAATAAAAGAATTCCTCTTCTCACCGATCCCACTCTCTCCACCTCCTAAAGCTGTTAACCCCTCTGAGGTCAAATTCCTTATAAATAGATTAAAATCCCGAAAATCCCCTGGTCACGATCTCCTCACATCCCAAATCCTGCGACAGCTTCCAAAAAAAGCAATTATATTCCTAACCTACCTATACAACTGCATCCTTCGCACAACCCACTTTCCCCTAATATGGAAACACTCTACAATCATCCTTTTTCTTAAACCAGGCAAACCTGTCAATAATACCTCATCCTATAGACCAATAAGCCTGCTTCCAATTCTTTCAAAAGTGTTTGAAAAAATACTTCTCAAACGCATCCTACCCTTCCTTGAATCCCAAATAATCCCTTCACACCAGTTCGGATTCCGCCCTAAACATTCCACGGTCCAACAAGGTCTTCGCGTTGTGGACCATATATCCCATGCACTTGAAAGCAAGCAATATTGCACTAGTGCCTTTCTGGACGTAGCGCAAGCTTTCGACCGGGTGTGGCACGATGGCTTGCTTTTCAAGCTCAAAATCCATTTACCCCAATCCTTATACTTAATCCTTCGATCCTATCTTTCTAACCGAACCTTTAGAGTTCGCTGCGGCACTGAATATTCCGATTTTTATCCAATCAAAGCCGGAGTTCCACAAGGCAGCGTCTTAGGTCCTATCCTCTATATCCTGTACACCGCGGATATTCCCACAAGCCCCGATACCTTCCTTGCAACATTTGCTGATGATACAGCCATCCTATCTTCTCACCCAGACCCTAAAGTAGCATCCTTTAATCTCCAAAAACACCTCTCCTCGATTGAACAGTGGTGCAACCATTGGCGCATCAAAGTCAATGAATCCAAATGTAAAAATGTCACCTTCACACTCCGTCGCAGACCCTGTCCTCCAGTCCAGTTCAATTCCATTCCACTTCCCACCTCCGACACAGTTCGGTATCTTGGTTTCCTCCTAGACAAAAGACTGACATGGAACCCACATACCAGGCTTAAGAGACAAGAACTCAACCGAAGATATGGCCAGTTATATAGACTATTGAACAGAACATCACATCTTTCAATAGACAACAAACTAATAATCTACAAGACCATACTAAAACCTATTTGGACCTACGGACTTGAACTGTGGGGGACAGCAAAATCTTCGAACATCAAACGTATCCAATCCTTTCAGTCCAAAGTCCTTCGAACAATAGTCAACGCTCCTTATTATGTTTCAAACAAGACCTTACATCATGACCTAAACATCCCATTTGTACTTGACCTTATTCCATCTAAATTTTCAAACTTTCACCAAAACCTTAGCTGCCATCCTAATCCCTTAGCACAATCCCTATCCAGCTCAAGCCATCCCTATAATCCTCCTCGTAGGTTGAAGCGGCAGTGGCCACGAGACCTTCTGTAAATATGCTATTGGAGTCCTGGCAATGGCCAGATCCTCCACTCAAGTCCTGAGCGACTGTGGCCCTAGTGCTCTCACTCAGTTTCCACTGGCTTGATCCAGTGACGCGGCTCAGAGAGAAGCGCTGGGACTTCTTCGAGTCTTGCCTTGCCATCTACAAGTGGAGGGCAGGGTATGGCTGGGGATTCCCTGGGCAGAATGTAAATATGTATATATGTATGAATGCAATCAAGAATTTTTATTCATTTTATTTTCTTAATTTATTTTATTTTATATTCATTTTATTTTATTTTATTCTTCTTTTGTTAACATTGTATATTTATTTATCACTAGTGTCCTTTAGCTTATCAATTTATTTTCCTTTATAATTATTTTATTGTATGCATAGTTGTATATACAGTGTGAATGGGTACTTCATCCCTAATACTCATTGCCCTTGAGTGTGGCAGATTGTATAATGTTCAATAAATAAATAAATAATAAAAGATGTGAATAAAGAGAAGTTACACAATGGAATACTTGTTAAGTATAGGAATTTATAGTATATTGGTTGATTATTGATTAGGAGTGCCAGCTCACTTTTCTAAATTTATAGAACCGATAACGTGTTTCATTGTATGAGTAGATAGTAAAATGATTAGTCTATGAAAACTTTAGGGTTTCCAATAATGACAGAAGAAATAAGCTAAGATATCAAGAGATCAGCTCAGCATCAATACCACACTCACTGCTACCACAGATTTTACGCACTCATCCGGAGAGACTGAGAGGAAACTTCAACTCCTATAGCCATAGGATATTATGCAGCAACATCACTACAGCAATTTTTAACCAACTTATGGTCCATATATATAGCCAGCTTCAAACTCAGTGTTCAGAATTCACTCAACCAGACTCTACTCAGTTAAAAACGATACATTTTGAACTACTCCCATGGTAAACTGTGGGAAATCCAAGACAACTGCTTCCTATATACCGCATCAGTGCCAACCGGTCTATAATATTTCAATTCACCTGTAACATAACACACCAACTGGTCAGCAAACTACCGTCTATTGTTTCTACCCGCAACCCATTAGCATGACGGCACATGTAATTCTCTAGTCACAATCTATGCAATCTGTCTAAGGTATGAAGCGCCTGCAGAATTCGCACATGAAGAGGAACTCGCTCCAGACGCTCAATCTAGTCAAACTTCAACCATAATATATTTGCCCATCACTAGCATACACCTGGCATATGGTACAACAGCCCATCACACAAGGAATCTTAAGGAAGTCACTGACGATCACTCTAATTCAATCACTCCACACTAAATGGAACATTGAGCAACCGTGAATGTGAAATCCTATGTAGAGTGATTGGAACAGAAGGGATCAGCTGGAATTCCATTGGCCTTAAAATCCACCGCTTTATAACAAAATCCAACCAATCGTGAATGTGGAAAATGAATGGAATGAAACAATGAACTGCATAGTCTTTCTCACAGGTTTTAGACTGTGCTATACTAATAATAATAAAAATTGATTGATCAGTAAATACAGTATTGTTAAAATTTACGATATTTATTGTATAAAATATTTTTTTTTTTAAATATTGACATGAATAATTTAAACAGCCTATGAGAGGCATAAGGAGCGCAGGAAGGAAACCAAGTAAAAAGTTCTTCAAGCCAAACAAACATCGTGGAAAGATTTGGACACAAAATGGAGAAGAATGCTAAAGAGAACCAGAAGATCTTTCATAAAATCATCAAGGGGATGAGGAAAGAAAAGCCGAAAATCCTCAAACGTATCAAGGATTGGAAATCAAGGAAGAAGATATAATGGAAAGATGGAGGGAGTATTTCAAGGAACTGCTTGATGGTAGAGACATTAGTTCGGATGTGACCCAAAATTCGGTGGAGGACTATCCAGATAAAGATGATTTTATCAGTGTGGAAGAACTGCAGGAAGCAATCTTCAAAATGAAGCTTGGGAAGTCCGCAGGACTAGATGAAATAACTCCCGAAATGATGCGGTACATGTGCAGCAAAAGTGAAGAAATATTTCTCCATCTCTTGAATCTGATATGGCTTAAGAAAAAGATACCGAAGGACTGGGAGATAGCTGTGGTTGTGCCTATCTATAAGAAGGGAGACAATAGAGAGTGCAATAACCACCGAGAAATATCCCTGCTCAGTGTGCCTAGCAAACACTACTCCAGAATTCAAGAAACAAGGATTAGAAAAGTCGTCGACTGCCAGATCGGAAAGGAGCAGTATGGGTTTAGAAATTCGAAGAGTACACAGGACCTGATTTTCATCTCGAGGCAGGTTATAGAAAAGTCCATCGAGAAAGTAAAAGAGCTTTCGCTCTGCTTTGTGGATCTAGAAAAGGCTTTTGACAGAGTAAGAAAGGACGATAGAGAGCGAGTGCTGTCTCTTTCGCAGGAAACGAAACATTGTAAGGACTAGCAACCACACCTCTAAGGAGTTTGAGACCTCGCAGGGAATACGTCAGGGATGCAGTTTGAATAACCCTGCTCTAAAGAATATTTAAATATAAATATTGGTCCTGTATCGGGCGCTGAGGAGGACTAAATCCAGGTTGAGGGGCTTCCAATTTGAATATAGGAACTTGCAGCCTACTTTCTATACAAAGCTCGCTTTTGCCGATGACCACGTCATATTCGATGCTAATGATAAGGATCTACAGCATAATGTAAATATCATGCAAAAAGAAATGGCAAGTATTAACATGGATATAAATCCAGGGAAAACAAATTGTATTAGAGTAGGAAGGTAGCCCACCGAGTAATGAGAATATTGAGGTTAAATGAGCAAATCTTGGATCAAGTTCAAGATTTTAAATACTAAGGTGCATTGCTCAATGAAAGCGGTTATATCGATAGAGAGGTGTCGCAAAGACTGGGAGCAACTGGAAGAATGTTCCACTCAATTCGGAGAGGTTTCCTCGACATACGAAAGGTAACCAAAAGACGAAGTTGTCCGTCTAAAGGCCAACGTTTCTGCCTTTCCTTTCCTACTCCTCGGAGTCATTGACCCTCATCTCGAAACACAAGCTCCAGACAATGGAGATGAGGTACTTGAGAAAGGTTGAAGGGAAGACGAGGAGAGACAGGATCCGCAATACAATAATCAGGTCAAACCTCGAGGTACAGTCAGTGGAAACCACCTTAGAGGAGAATAAACTGCGGTGGTTTGGGCACCTCCTCAGAATGAGTACGGAACTATGACGTATAGTGATCGTCCGTGGGACCATTGAAATCGTCTTAACTCCAACTACAGGAGCTGTTCCAATTCTGTTTTCTATGTTCCATTTGGAGCGATCGTCACTGGCCGCTTCTACAATTAAATACAAAGCAGTTAGTTAGCAGAAATGGCGCTAGAGAATGCTAGTGCGGCGACCTTCGGCTATATTCAGGCGCAGACAATGATAATACGACCAGATTGTAAAGTTGTAACAAACATTTTTTTGATTTCTTTAAAACATTTTTTGTCTTATAGGCTTTTAACTACATTTCATATAAACCACGAACAAATATTTATATCTGCCGAAATTTGGAATGAAATTTACTCCCCATGTATTGTATTGTACTGATCAGAAAACCATGACACATACCGACTTTCTGTTCATTTGATCGAAAAGGGAGTGCTAAAATAGAGGTTTCATTTCAAAATTCATCACACAATCAACACAATGGAATTTGAACACTGGAAGTACTCAAATGTAGCAGAGAAAAAGAAAGATGCATGTGTATGTATACAAGGCATTCCCGAAACCTCCAAAACCGTTTAATAGGAGTTATTAATCTGACTGAAAATATATTCCTGTCATCCTCCGATGACCGTGTAGTATAAAAGTCAATTATTTTCGGGGGAGAAAAACAATGAAAAGGCTATTGGGATAGTTTCAGCCATTCCACGTAGTGGGATCGATGTCAAATTGATCCTCCTTTCTACTAGACGTGACACTATTAAAGTTTTGCCATTCATAGAATGTTTTTTTTACTAGGTATGCTATAAAAAGGAGGCAAAATATTAATCAGGTTGAGGAAACCCTGCTTTTCAACCACGTAGAATGGTCGAGTGTTCTTGTAGATGAAATATAAAATCGCATCATTTATCTATCTTCTTCGTTGGCATATATAGTGTCTAGCATTCAGAAAGTAATAAAGTAATTAATGGCTTGAATTTTTTTTTTTCAAAATAATGATTCCGCTTGATTGTCTTAATTTCTTATAGATATTTCTACTAAATATCTCATAGATATTTATACTAAATATCTCATAGATATTTATACTAAATATCTTTGGATATTTTTATATCTTATAGATATTTATTCTAAATATCTTTCAAGATACTTCGGCGAATTCTTTGGTTTCATTTTAATAATTTACAATAGTATATAAATTATATAAAACATAACGTCATGAAACATTTAATATTTAATGTTATGTAGGTAGAAAACAAATTAGGAAGGTAAAAGTTTTGGTGACATCATGTATCCTCGATGTATAATAACGCCCCTCTCTAGGTTTTAGATTGAAATTTTTAAAGGATTTTTGCTCAGTTGTAAGTATTAAATCAAATTTTGTTAAAAATAAGATACTTAATTTTGATTTGTGCATGTGGTTTAATTTAAATATGTTCCAGTGATGTAATGAGCCTAACTGTAAATTAAAATGAGTACTGTTCACATTTTTTACGCGGGAAACGTGTTATAGCTTGTCTGATTTTAGTTCTTAGTTTTTCTCATGCTGTCTAAAGTTAAGAAAGTTTCTATTGTCTTAGAGTAATGCATAGGAGTTGAGGAGGAGCACAAACCAGAATGTAGAGAAAGCATAAGTTAAACTGCTAAAATTTGTGATTTGTCTACATTTGGTTTGATTTAATTTTAAGTTTATACTTGATACATTAGTAAAAGAATAATTTAATTATGTATATAAATTGAAGTTATTTTTAGAGCACATTTTGTATGAGTTATGACAATTTTTTTTTTTGTTAAATTTTTTTTATCTTAGCTAAAATGATGATGGAAGAAGAACTCCATATATTTGACAATCATCTTACTGGATTTTCATCTGAATTGACAAGTCCATCAAGCATTAAAACAAACAATTTTGCTGGTGTACAAGTTACTCCTGGACAGTCAAAATATGCCCAGTTATTAGCAGTCATAGAAGAAATTGGAAGAGACTTAAGGCCAACTTATTCAGGAAGTAGATCTTCTGCTGAAAGATTAAAGCGGGGCATTGTTCATGCAAGGATTCTAGTTCGTGAATGTTTGATTGAAACAGAACGGAGTGCTAGATAGCAAAAATTACTTGTAATGCTCAGTACAAATTGCAATTATACATATTTAGTCCCCATAACTAATGTTTTACAATTAAATATAGTTTTATTTCTGTAATTATGAGTTCTTGATGTTACAATGTTTTAAATTGTGTTTTGCATCTTCACTGTGTTATTAATGGATTGATTTATATTATATTTCAGTGTGTTTATAGTTTTTGTTTTAATTTATTGTAATAAATTTAGATGGTTCTTTTAAAGTTTTCAGTTTATTAGGTGTAAGGCGATAGATTATTAGTGTTCCATTGTGTTCAAATTTGTATATACAATATAGTTTTTGTAAGAAATTAAGGATTATAAAATAGTATTTTTATAAAACATACTTTCTTGATATTATTAATTATGTATTTGGTCTCAATACTTATATTTTTTAAATTGTAACAAACCTAATATTGTTGCTTTATTTCGTGATTTCCTGAGCAATTTCTAACTAAGACTAATATGTAAGTGAAAAATTATTTCCTTACATTATCCTTTTTAATACCTGTTTTAGTCTTGATTGCTAATTATAACTTATTAATATTTATTTATAGATACCTAAATTTGACTTATATCGTTGATAAGTTGTTTAACTATTTTTTTTTTTATGTTTTTCCCCTTGGTTTTTTTGTAAGATAGTGAACTAAGGCATCAGGTTGTTTTTTAAATAAAGTTAGTGCCAATTTATGAATGTGTCATTTATTCATGTACCGGATGATTTATTGACAGTTTCACTTAGGATTGAATAGTAATATTGAAATTTTATAGAAGATAATATTATTTTTAAAACAAGACATCTCAATCAGACATCATGAAAATATTTTTTAAATGAAAGTCAGTTAAAATTTTTCCATCTTTGATAAATAGGGTAGTTTTTTTGATATTTTACTTACTTTATTATCTTGTATTCAAGGGTTTGTGATTGTTCATATTTCTGTTAAAGGTGATCCCTAACATAATTTTTGTTATTTTTTACTTATTAAAATAGCATGTAAGGCTGCATCAGCCAATCTGGATAAATTAATACGTATTTAAATAGGTTTAGAGCATTCACATTTTTGTTATAAGCTTTTGTACAACTTTACTATCTGGTCACATTATCAGTGCACTGGTACTTTCTATTGTAATTTGTGCTAATTGCTTTGTAGTCAAGTGCAACATTCGTATTTATTGGAATTATTAAAATTATTAGTGCTGTCGACTTCTCTTCATTACGTTCCCTAAAGAGATAAATAAAACTCCAACAGATCCTTTTCAGTTTTGGTCAGGCCTTTACCGTAATTTAAATTATTACTGCTTACACAGGTACAACTTCCCCAGACCACCAGAAGTTGACCAATAATAATTTTAAATGATACCTAATTAAAGCACTAATGATTTTAATAATTCATATGAATACAAAGCAGTTAGCACAAATGCTAATTTATTGCTGTTAGCGATAGAAAGTGCTAGTACGGTGACTTTCGGCTGTAGACACTGATCATGCAACCCCATTTTAAAATTGTATCAAGCTTTTCAATTTAGTTTGAATTGCTGACTGTGGAATTAATATAGGATCTTATATTAAAGGAAGAAGTTGGTCGTGAGAGGAGGGGAGGGAGGGTGCTGTCAAAGACTAACACATTAATAAGTAAGACTTATTTATTTAGACATACACACATTAATAAGTAAGACTTATTTATTTTCTGCCAACGTTTCGGCCTAAGTTTTTGGCTATCATCAGGGCTAAAAGAAAAACAAAATAACATTGAAAATGACATGCAGTACCAGTAACAGTAAAAAATGATAAAACCATAAATTATAAGCAAGATAAAAAATAAATGAATTATTAAAAGAAAAAGATGACAATATATACTGTAAAAATGAAAAAGTTAAGTTAAGTGAAAAGAGTGAAGGTAAGATTATGAATTAAATGAAACAATAAAGTACATTATATGTGATAAGATAACATATATAAACATTATTAATTGAAATGATTACTGTATATAATGCATATCGAGGTAATTATGATACTGTAAGTTTTGTATAGTATTATGATGCCCGAAATGTTGGTACAAAAAAAACAAGTCTTACTTATTAATGTGTTAGTCTTTCACCACACCCCTCTCCCCCCTACCAACTTCTTCCTTATGTATATGTAAGGTCACCCATACTGACCACTAGGAGATTATAGTTAGGTGTGGAAAAAATATAAAAAAATGTTTAATATGTACCTACGTTTCGTCCTACTATGGAGGCTTTCTTCAGGGCAAAATAACTTTCATAACTCACCTATGAGGTCATAATTTGGCCTTCCTCTGTTTTTTGAAAGACGGGAGGTCTTTAATGGACTGAAATTTCATACAAATAGTTATCACTTTTTACTCTACGCTTTATTTCTTCACTGCACCCTAATCGTAATCTAAACAAAGACCAGCTTGTTGAAAAAAAAATATCTTGTGTTTGTAATGGATAACTAAAAAGGATTTTGTTATTTTTTAATTGTAGTTTCAATAGTCAGCTTTTTTTTTTTCCAAATTATTACCATTTCTTCAAAATTTTATGGATTATCACCAGAAGGAATATAAACAATTTTGTCTATTATTTTAGAATACAAATAGAAAATTAAGCAATTGGTGGGATCAGTGATTTCAGATAACACTCTTAGAAAAGTATCTATGTTTCACTGTAGCTCATTTTATTTTTTAATCCTGAGTTATAATACTTTTCTTATTAAACTAATTTTATAGTTGTGCATTACATTTCAAAACTGTTTTGGTATATCTTATAATAAATTGCTATTAGATAAGTTGAAAACTTCGTACTTGTGGAATCAAGTTTATTACACACATTTTTTAATAAGTGTGAAAACATTATTTTGTTAAATTGGAGGATAAGATAAAGTGTGAAATGTGTAACTTATTCAAGTGAAAGTTCATTGCTGTTTAGACAATTTAATGTCGTTTTGAACTTGTTCCTTGAACATTTTTGCAAGAAATGAGTTAACAGCATTTTATTTTAAAGGTTAATTTGTATTTTAGCAGGATAATAATCTTTTAAAATATGGGTTGTTATTATCTGCATTGTCGTGGTAGTTAATAATGCTTGAGCAGCTATTGCTTGCTCCAATCTGTTTCCCATGTTTTTTATTGAAACAAAGTAGAATAAATTAATAAATATGTTTTGTATTTTTTCCCAGTGATTAAAACTATCCTTGGGATGGCCCTCCAATTTCGAGCAATTATTAGAAAAAAATTGAAACATTGTTGAGCCAAAATGTCCCTAAATTAATTTTAATAAAAAATAGATCAAAACAAAGAAGCTGTTGCTCCTGAAGTGAAATGTAATATCGAGCCAACGTGTCAGACGAAGCATAATGAAGAAAATTTGTACGAAAAATGGATATTACAGAGAACTTACGGAACTGCAAAACTATCACAAAAATTACTTCAAGATATATCAGAGACATGGAAACATGATGAGGTGAGAAAACCTCAGGTAAAAATCAAATAGGAGAAGAAAACATCAGAAACAAACTGGCTTAATAGCATGTCATTGAGTAATGACCTGTGGTCTGAGGATAACCGAAATGCACAGATATTTTTCTTCCTTTCACTTTTTTTCATCCCTTAGCTCAATACTGTATTATCCATGGGTTTTTTTACCCCATACTCCCAGTGCTGAAGATTTTATTCTTTCTTGGTCCTTATAAGGATCCTTTAAAAGTCATGATGTAATGTAATGTAAAGCCTGTTATCACATAACAATCCTACAATCTAGTTTAGAATATATTTTCAAGTAATCATTTATATAATGTTTGCTTTTTATTTGTTATTAAGAATTTTATTTATTTGTGATTTAGAATTACATGAAATAATTATTCAAATTAATTCTGATTTGAGAAATCTTAAGTTTTTTCATATTTCATTTAACCTTTACATTATTATTTCAGGCAATGGCTCAATTTATCAAGAAAAATATTTTTAATACAGAGTTGAATGCTGATTCTGTTGAATGGTGTCCAATTAAAAATTATAGGAACTTTTTTATTTGTGGCACTTATCAGTTGTCTAAGTCTGAAAATCTAAAAGATGCAAAAAAAAAGAATCCAAAGGAGCTGAGAAAGGGTCATCTATATTTGTTCCAATTAGTCCAAGAGCCTGAAATTTTTAAACTTGTCGAACGAATAGCAATGGTTGGTATCCTGGACTGTAAATGGGCACATAGACCGATTGCCAACAACATATTCCTTGCTATTGCTACTGCACTTGGAGATGTTCGCATATTTAAACTCCAAGGTAATTATGTATTATTTAATACATCAGAAAACATTAAAAACTTAAACTAAAAATTAGATTTTTCATTATTATGTCTGGAACTGTATTTTTATACGAATTATATTTTGAGTATTGGTTTTAATTTGTCCATTTTGACTAAACTTGTAGTTGCAGCATGTTTATTATTATATGTGCATTATATTTTAAGGAAAAATTAGGTAAAGAGAAATAATTAAAAAAAAATTTTGACAATATAATTTATCAGTTAACTTTAAACTGTGTATATTGAAGAAGGAGAAAGTTATGATAGTAGTATTAGGAACTGCCAACATTGCAACAATGCACATGAATTTTTTAATTAGATTAAATAGTACATGTTTAATATATTTTTTTTAAATTAATCTTAACCCACATACTGTGCAATCAATGTTCAATCTAGAGCCTGTGTAGATAGATCAAGATCACGTCAATCAATCAACAGGTCTGCTATGCGAGCTAAGAAATATACAAAATTAAAGTATATACAATTTCCTTTAAGAAAGTCTCTTTTAATTTGTTTCATAGTGCTAGTAGTTAGGGAGATACAGGGGAATGAAATGTTAGTTTTTGTTAACAAAAATTCATACAGCTTATGTTTTTAAACCATGAATTACCTCTAAATCTTGAATTAATGGATGATGATTATATTTCATCAATTATTTATAATTAATAAATAATATTTAAAGGAGTGTAAATCAAATATATGAATACGCAGTGTGTCAAAATCGATTTTGCAACAATAAGATCCTACCACACTCAAATGCGTATCATTGGATAAATGGAGTATCATTGGATTCAGAATTGCAAGAAGCATTGGCGAAGTTCTTACTTTTGTATCAGAAATAATTATTTCAACTTTAAAATCATTAAATATGTCATATATTATTTCTGTTGGGTAGATCCCTTTTTAAGGAGAAGTACTGAACCAATTAACAAGATGAAAACACCCTTAGAAAGAGATTTTTACTTAGAGTGTGCAGGTGTACCAAAAATCGTGTAGCTAATTCCTGGAAATAACTTACAAATTACATTAGTTAAATATACATTACATTTAAATTGAGTATAGATTCCGTAATATTAATTTTAAATGCAACAGATAAATTATATTGCTCTAATTCAGCTAATATGATATGGAAAAACAAACCAATTTTTTTTTCTTTTTAATGAACACTTTAATTTCAAAAAATCTCAATCATTAAAATAAAATAATTCAGAAATTCAAATTTATGTGACAACATAATTTCAATTATAGTTGTTTTCTCAAGAAATGTTAACTCATTAGTTATAAATTTTTACTTTATATTTCAGATTGAAATATTATAATAATTAACCACAAATTAGTAAGATATAAGTAACATGAAAACTGAAATGTTTTCTCGATCATGTATGCCGATTCATTGAAAATGTTATTATTTGTTATTAAAATTGTTATTAGCAAATTTAATAACATTATTTTGACTGATGCAAACAGTAGGCATTCAAATATTATTAATATTATTATTATGTTATTATTGATTCAAATTTAGTAACATCTCAGTGTAAAGCCACCTTTACTCGACATAATTTGTTCTTTTTTCTTTCTTTTTTTTTTCGAATATTCCATCCTCGGGGAGGATTGTCCCCTGGAAATTTGTGCGGACTCTTCAGATTTTGATTCTTACTCCCGTGGCAAAGTTATCACCAAAGTTTCATGAATGTACAAATTTTGTTGTTTACATGGACTATTTCAGCTTATTTTTCCTGTACTACTATATTAGTCTATCTATTACAAATTGCTACCTCGATAACCATAATGTAATCATATGATCTAACATTTCATATCAAATAATAAATATTTCTAATTGGAAGACTCTAGTTTTAACAAATAAATGGATAGTGAAAAGAAAATCTTCCTTGTTAAATTTCATTGACAATTAAAAATTGATCAATGTTTTAGGGTTATGTCACATCATCAGGACCATACTGCAAAATAATATGTAATGGTCATTAATTTAAAATTATACAAGAACAAAAAAAAATTATATAAAAAAATGAATCTACATACCTATCTATCTGAATCTACATACCTATCTATCTGAATCTACATACCTATCTACATACATACCTTATTATATGATAAAATATTCATGTTGAAATAGTCATGTTTTTGAAATTTTCCATTAAAGTATGTTTAAATGCATATTTCAATAATTTATTTAGTATTTATATATGCATACTTTAATGTTTATATTTACATACTTTTTCATTAAAATTATTATCTAATTTCTTTTATAAAAACAGCATACATTAGACTACTCTATTTCAATGTTGACTACTCTATGACTCTTCTATTTCAATGTTCAATGTATAAAAACAGCATACATTAGACTACTCTATTTCAATGTTAGAAAAGGGCTCTGTATAGGATTAGCTTTATCTCCAAATCACTTATATTCTGTTTATTTTATTTTTACCCCATCTTTAAATTAGTTAAAATTTTTCTTCTTCGTCTATAGTCCGAGATGGACCTTGGCCCCCCGAATAATTCACCTCCACTCCTTTCTATCCAAAGCATTTCTTTTCTTGTCACTTCAGTTTTCCTGAGATTCTCCTTTTCTTTTTCCTGAGAATCGAAATGTCAAAGCCAGCTATTTCATCTGGACTTGATAAATTATTATCAATCATTATCTTCCGCACGGAGACTCTAAGAGCCTGTTGGCCCATTGTTTTGAGAACAAACTACAGGCTTAAATAGTGATCTATACATTTTTAATTTTGTGCGTTTATAAAGCAGAGTCGACTTCATCAAGTTCACAAGGCTGTATTATGCTTTATTACCATTCATTATTCTTTATTTGATCTTGTCACTGACCTTAAGTAGAGTAAATGTGGCTTTACACTGAGATGTTACTAGCAAAAATGTTAATAATATTTGAATGCCTACTGTTTACATCCTTCCATATGTACACCCTTCTTCTGCCTTCGAAAACTGCCAAATTCTATAGCAACTGGGTACATCGATATGATGTATACCAAGCTGCAGGATGATTTTTATCCTTTACTGTATTCTATTTTACTGTATCACTGTGCATATAATGTTTTGAACCAATAATGAAAGAGTTTTTCAGTATTTAGTTCTGTTTATATTTGTTTGTTTCTTAGTGTTGGTACAATAAGTAGACAGCTCTAATCTTTTGAGCTTCCTCCTCCAATCTAATAAAAGGAGAGCGAGCGAGTTCAACATAACATAGTGTGATTTCTTAATGCTAAAATATCTATTTAAAAAAAATAAAAGGATTAGCTCAAGAACTAAATTCGTTCAATATTGAGTCGTCCAACTTAACATGTCCATTAATTCAATGTGATGCTGTTTCTTCATATGTATTAAGAGAGTGCATGGCTTCGCATTGTGTTGCCTTCTAAATTCTCTTTTGTATTCATCCTTCTGTGGGCTCAGAAGAGATACATCCTATTTTAGAAGAACTTAAGGAATTTTGTTCTTTCATCATAATGAGCCTCATTTCGCACCTGTAGAGAACAGTTGGAAGGAAAATTGTTATTCTTAGTTATGAGATAATAGTAATACAAATTCTAACATTCAGATTTCTGGTAAGTTTATGCAAAATAAGTAATACTGTACTCAAAAAATAGCAAGCATTACGCACATTTAACCTTGCATTTAACTAACTAGGACATCATGTGTAGATTGCATGATGTAACTAACGAGGTAAAAGCAATTTATTACATCTAATATTTTTTTTTTTTTTTATGCTTACGTATATGTGTTAACTTATTATTTATTAATTTTTCTTAAAGATCTTTGAATTAACTAAGATATTCTTTCATCAGTACTTAACCCCATATTATTTACTATTTATTGTTTTAGATGAGAGTACAATTTCATTAAAACACGTATGTACTCATAAATTAAGTTCAAGTAAGACAACTGTAGCCTTATCTTTGGATTGGTCAACTGGCCTTAATGAATCTGATGTGAAAATTGTTATAAGTGATTCTGAAGGTTTTATTACACTTGTATCTTTTGCTGATGGCCAAATATGTGAAGATTGTAAATGGAAACTCCATGATTTTCATGCTTGGATAGTGGCATTTAATTATTGGAATACTAATGTATTTTATTCAGGTATTTTTAAATCTTATAATATTTCATTTTCAAGACTTTAATATGCTCTTGGAATAAAATTTGTTTAAGTTGGATAAACAATTCCTGATTAGCAAAACTGTTAATTTCAGTTAGCAGATCAAACAGCTATTGTTAATTCAAAATAACTGTTACTGTATACATATTTATTTGATGAAAAACAGTTGCTGTTTTATTATGTTAGGGGAATGATTTACAATACTATTATTGGGGAATGAGACTGAAATTGACTTTGTAAATTGGATTGAATTATGTAATTTTCTGACAAATCTGACAAAACTATGTAATTTAAACTTGTTAATTTTGTGGTGTCCTTAAAGAAACATTTCGCTGATGTTTGTCTTTCCATTACAAATTGTGAATTTTTATAGTTAATGTATTAATTTAATGTTTGATCTGAAATATTTTGTTAATTTAAACATAATTAGTATCAGTAGAGTTCAGAATGCCCCTGAGTTATGAAGGAATAATTTGTCTAAAAAAAAACTAACTGTTACACTCCTTAATTAAGAATTCATATTATTTTTATTAATTATCCTTTATGTACTCTTAAACTTATGTCATAATTACTTTTGTTGGTATATGCTTAATGTGTTGCATAATATTAATAAATTATAATATTGCTCGACTTTCGATTCAACATGAACGGGGAAGGAAATGTGTAGCATGTAATGTCGAATTGAAATTTGAGCAATGTGTCATTTGACTAATAGCCTTAGTTTTCAAATACAGTGGAACATATCTTAAACATACATTATGGGAAAATAATAATTCGTCAGCTTACGAGAAGAAAAGTTTTCAAAATATGAACTTGACTGAAATTTAAAGCTGCATAAAAAATAAAGAAGTAAAAAGGGAGTTAAACTTGGAAAATGCAGCAAAGTACATAAAAAAGAGCTGATTTTATTCATTATAATCGCATATGTCTTAGAATAAAGGTATAACTCAAAATTCGAAATTGTTGGAAAATCATATTCAAAGTTTTTTTGAATAATCAATGGTTGACTGTAGAACTTATGAAGGAATGAGATGGTCCGGGAGGCGGTCAAAAAATGGAACAAAAATAGTAAAAACTATTTATTAATGAGCTGCCGTATTTTGTAATTACATTTAAATTACTTATTCAATTTTTTACCTTTGTAATTATTTTAATCTGGTACCAAATAATACTTTCTACTCCGTAAATTTCTGCCATTTTCTTTACTATTTGATTGTGTCACTTTATGTTTATTATATCACAATTTTGTATCCTTATTTTTTTAAAAAGGTTATTGTTAAAAATTTTACTCATGTTATTTAACCTATAATTATAGCTTTAATTTAACCAGTTTTGTGAGGGCATTGTAGAAAAATTTTCTATCTTATTTTTATTTTATTTTATTATTTTTTTCTTATATATAAAATCATTTTTTATAATACTGAAAACTTTCTATCAGTATGCCTCTGTATGTACATTGTTTTGTTCATTACATCCCCAACAGATGGCACTTATAATGAAAACCCCTCCCCACTGCCTTCTCTATACACGATTAATTACATTCTAATTACTATTCCTATACCACCTCCTTAATTACTTTGCTTTTTGCAAAGTCATTCTTCTGCCCTCTGAGCTTCAAGGTACTATTGTTTGTCTGTTTATTTATTTGTATCCCCTTTTTCACTTATTTAGCGTTATTAATTTTTTAGTTAATGTTATTTCTCTTTTGGTTTACCTATTTTTATTAATATATAGCCAGTGTTATTAATGTATTAATATCCACTAATTTATTTTTAGTTGTTGTTATTACTCTACCAGTTTCGTTTTACAAATTCATCACTGTTTTCATTTTTTTTTTGTACTAATAGGCGACTGTCACGTCCTTATCAAAGGGGCCGTGGCCTCAGTAAGGTTATAGCCCCACCTGTCACCAGTTACCACCATTCTTCCCCTTTGTCCTGGTTTTTGAAAACCGCGTATTCATTGCAATCATTAAAATTATTACTGCCTTAATTGCATATTTAAAATTGTTAGTGCTGTCGACTTCCAGTGATCTGAGGAAGTTAAAGTAATAATTTAAATGAGAGATAATTTAAATTATGGTAAGGACCCGACCTCAACTGAAAAGGAACTCTTGGGGGTTTGTTTATCTCTTTAGCGAGCGGAAATCGTCAGCTGTGATCTATTTAAAGCAGTAATAATTGAAATTAAGGTATGATCCCGACCTCAACTGAAAAGGATCCCTTGCTGTTTTGTTTACTTTTTGGGCGATTTATTATTATTAATAAATAAAATTGTGTTCATTTTTGTCTTTACTATGCAATTTTGGAAACTAACTATGCAATTTAAATAATATTTAAATTTAACAAAGGAACGAAAATTCGTTTCTTCAATGCAAACATTATTATTTTAATTAAATTTCTAGTTTTGTAATTATTGTGGTTACTTTTCTGAAAAATTAGAAGCAGTCCTGATTATCGTCTGTGGGAAACGTATATTATGTGTATTTCGGTAATTATTTACCAGAAAGAAGTGAACATATATGGGAATGAATGTATAAGGGAAGGTGGTGGGGACGTAACCTCAATGTCAACAGTGTGAGGCCACGCCCCCTTTGATAAGGACGTGACAGTCGCCGATTAGTACCTTTTTTTTTTCTCACTAAATCTTTTTTATTTATTAATTCATTCACTGTATTACCATTGTTTTATTCTTATTTTTGTATCTTGTTCATTCAGCCCTGAAGAAGACCTGCAAAGTGGGTCGAAACATCGGATCATTAATAAATAGTTTTTACTATTTGTGTTCCATTTTTTGAACGCCTCCCGGACCATCTCATTCCTTCTTAAAGTTTTTTTGTCTACACTTTTGAATATCTTTTCGTTAAAACATACTGGTCATATCCATTCTTAGGTTTTCTGTGGTCAAGATATTTTCTTATATTTTAAACCCTTTATTGGTCGGGAGAACACTCTTGGTCACATTCTGCCAGGCTTTGATGATGAATTCTCTGGCATGCTATATGTCATTATGTTGTGGTTTAAAATACAAAGTCAAATTTAAGCATGCGCTCATATTAGTAGATGAGAGTGAAGAAAAGAGGTGGAGACATGCCTCACTGTCACTGTTAGCCGAGCCATCATCCAGTCACCATGTCATTGTTAGCCGAGCCGTCGTCCAGTCAATGTGTCACTGTTAGCCGAGTTGTCGATCAGTCAGCAACCCTGCCAGTCAACATAAACTATAAGAAAGCGCCATCAACAAGAAGATATTATAAAATATGTTTATTTTTATTTTTTTTTTAAATAAAATAAGAGATTAAATAAAAGACTTTTTTCTAAAATAAATCATTCATTCATTTTAAAACATATTTCATAGAACCTCTCTTATTTATTTTAAGAAAGAAGTTGATCATAGGTTGCGGTCAAAGAGTTGCACTTTTATAAGTAAACTTATATATTTTGTGCCGATGTTTCAGCCTAAGTTTTAGGCCATCTTCAGGACTAAAAGGAAATCAAAATAACAACAATGAAAAACAACAGAGGCAGTAACAGTAACAGTAAAAAATGATAAAAACAGAAATTACAAGTAAGATAAAAAGTATGAAGTATAACAAGAAAAAAATAACACTAAATTACATAATACAAGTGACAAATGAAAAAGTAAAATAAAATAAAATAACAATGTAAAAATTAATTGAAATTAAAATAATGCTTTATTTACACAGGGAATAGTAAAATATATGAAATCTATTAATTAAAAAGACAAATAGTATGAAGGTTTGGAAATATATAAAGCATACAAAGATAGTTGTGATGTGACAAGTTATGCAAAAGATGACAATGATGTTAAAGAAGTTGACATTGTTGTAATTAAATAATTATGAGATAAAGGAGTAAAATATAAAGTAATGCAAGCCCCAAAACAAAAATAGGTCAAAATCCTATGTGGTGAAGAAAGAGGAAGGATAGAAACAAGGAGGAAGAGGAAATATAAAGAAAACGTAATAATTACATACCAGAGAGGTGTGTGGTAGAGCGCCAACTGAATCGTAATAATAGATTACCGGGAATTAGAAAAACCGTTAAAACAATGTTACCAACTCACTGATTTGAAATAAAACTAACACTAAATTTAAATGCTGTGTGATCAAAAGACATAACAATTGATTTGAAAACTGTAAAAACATATTGATTTAAGTATATTTAAAAACATGTATATTAAAAAAATATATATATAAAAAATTAAATTAGAAATTAATATCTCACCCAAAAAACGTTCACTCCAACTGATGGAATAAATGACAATGGAAATAAATATAGGTGACGAGTTAAATTTACTAAGGGAAAAATAATTTGTATAAGAAGTTGTCACGTGCAAAAAAAAAAAAAAGGGGGAGGAATGAAAAGTTATGTTTTTTTAAATAAATTGAATATTTGGGAGTAGGTTAGAGAAAGGTTTTGTATATAAGTTTTTTGATTGACAATAAGGGATTCTAATTGGATGAAGATGCTTCCTGAGAAGAGTCGTTTGTTATGGTTAGGGACTGTGGCGAGGATTGAAGTATTGTCAAAATCCACTGTGGTTTTTAAGTGTGGTTTAAGGATAAAGCGTGTTCTGAAAGTTTAGAGGCAGTCTGGTTACGGGAAGAGATGGAATATTTATGTTGGGTGATGCGATCTTTAAGGAGGTTTTTAGTTTCGGCGATATAGGTAGAATTATAGTTGGGAGTGGAACAGAGGATGCGGTATACGACATGGGAACGGTGTTTAAGAGGAATGGGATCTTTTACACATGTGTAGAGGTTGGAAAGTTTGTTGTGGGATTTGAAAGCAATTCGCAGGTTGGGAATTGAGGAGCGTAAGGATTTTTGTATATTTTCAGAAAGGGTGGGGATATATGGAAGAGATCTATAAAAGGGAATGGCAGTGAATGGTGAAGAAGTAGTGGTAGAGGTGATGGGAAGGAGAGGGTTTTTGTAGTTGTGGATGAGTTTGTTGATGGTATTGAGGGGAAAGTTATTGGTTAAGAGAATTTGTTTGATACGATTAATGTTGGTTTCATGAAGGTGGGTGTCGGAAAGGGAAAGACATTGATGTATGAGATTTTTGGCTAATTTATTTTTTGTGGCTAAGGATTTGTTAATAGGGGAGTAAAAATTTGCTGAGTTTGACCGAAGGAGAATTAATATTGGAAGTGATGAGACGGAGGGGGGTGCCCGGTTTGTGAATTTTGGGGAATCCATAAAAACGTGGAGCTATGGAATTATAGGATATAAGGTTTCTGTAGGTTGGGTAAGTGATTAATTTTAAATTAAAAGGTTTTTGAAATGTTAATTGAATTGGGTTTTCAGTGAAGGAGTAGGGTATGGGTTATGGGGATATATGTGGTTCGGTCTGATAGGAGTACAGTCTGAATCATTATATTCAGAAAGCTCCATTATGACTGTTTTTGTTTTGTTGCCTTTGTCTGTTCTTGTAATGATAATGTCGTCATGGAATTTTAAGAAGGATCGGGTGAAAGAGAGGTCTTTGAAAAATTGGAAGAATTTGAGGGTGGATGTAGGAGGTAATTAGAAAGAATATTGGTTATGGAAACTCGTGACAACTCCTTACTATCATTGGAGCGGTGGAAAAGGGGGTCATTGTGAATATATTCTAGATCAGTTAACATTTCTGGAATCATTTTTTTGAATGAGGAGTTGGGGGTGGAAAAATTTCGGCCTAAACTTAAAATGTTAAGGATGTTGGAGGGAATGTTATCCGATGAGATATTAAGCACCCATTTATCGTCTCCTTTAGGATAAATTTTATGAGAAAGGGATTGTTGGTAGAGGTTATTGAATTTGCTGATAAGTTGTCGTTTCTTTTGGGATGGGACTATGTTAAAAATGGTGGAAATACATGTGGAAAGGTTTTTCATATGTTCATCACCTCTTTTGGTTCGTAAAAAATGGGGAAGAGAGGAAATTTTTTTGTTAAGGGAATATATGTGTTGTAGCACTTCACAAATTTTTAAGTTAACTAGGGATTTTTTAAACTTGAAGGAATGCGATGCTAATGTACGAGGGTGGTCTGAAAAGTTTCCGACCGCAACGTGAAGATGGCAGCATTCGTAAATAAAAGCAAGTGAATTTCATTGTTCATCTGTTGACAGTTACTCACCAAAGTTTCAACCATTTTGGACGCGCAGCTTTTATGTAACAGTCGTTGATGTGAGTGTTTTTGTGAAAATAAACAAAATCGAGTATCGAGCTGTCATTAAATATTTGTTTTTGAAAG
Organism: Rhaphigaster nebulosa; assembly: GCA_948150685.1. Taxonomy (NCBI): domain Eukaryota; kingdom Metazoa; phylum Arthropoda; class Insecta; order Hemiptera; family Pentatomidae; genus Rhaphigaster; species Rhaphigaster nebulosa. The sequence goes on from OX411306.1 coordinate 160,830,480, forward strand.
GCAATACGCCTATGCAAATCAAAGATTGGATACAAAGTTGGATTCTGTGTATGGGGACTCTACACCATCATTTACCACAGTGAGATTTTGGGCAGCTGAATTTACACGTGGCCATAAGAGCTTGGGAGACGATGAACGTTCGGGAAGTCCAAAAACTGCAACTACCGACGAAAACATCGCCAAAGTTCACCAAATGGTGCTAGACGACTGCCGAATTAAAGTGAGAGAGATAGCAGAGGTTATGAAGATGTCAAAAGAACGTTTTTGTTACATATTAAATCAACATTTAGATATGAGAAAGCTGTCCGCACATTGTGTGCCGCATTTGCTCACGTTAGACCAAAAATGTGTTCGAATGAAAATTTCCAACGCTCTGTTGGAGCAGTTTAGGTGCAATAAATCCGAATTTTGGCGCCGATTATTTACTGTAGATGAAATTTGGATACATCATTATACGCCCAAAACAAAAATACAGTCCAACAGTGGACTGCAAAGGGAGAACCGGCTCCAAAAAAAGCAAGAACTGTTTTCTCGGCTGGGAAAGTGATGGTGACTGTTTTTTGGGATAGTCATAGAGTTATTTTAATCGATTATCTTCAAAAAGGAAAAAACATTAAAGGAGCATACTACGCATCATTACTTGACAAGCTGAAGGCAGATCTTGCGGAAAAATGGCCACATTTGCAGAAAAAGAAAATCCTGTTTCACCAAGACAACGCACCGTCTCACACCTCAGCAGTTGCCATGGTGAAAATCCACGAATTACGGTTTGAACTGCTTGATGATCCGCCTTACTCACCAGATCTAGCACCAAGCTACTTCTTTTTGTTCCCTCATCTAAAAACTACACTCGGAAGACAGAGACTTTCGTCAAATGAAAAGGCAATCACCTTCGTGAACAATTACTTTGCAGAGAAAAACGCCGAGTACTTTTTGGACGGGTTACAGATATGGGAGCATCGCTGGGAGAATTGTGTAGAGTTACAAGGAGACTAATTTGAAAAAAAAAAAAAATGTCTTGTATTTTTGTTAGGTCGGAAACTTTTCAGACCACTCTCATAGAATTAAGTGGTTTAGATATGTTAATGTGGTTTAGGGAATTGTTGAAGGGTACACCGATAATTAATGCGGGATTTGTAGGTAGTAAAAGAGGTTTTGAAGAATGAGAAGGATAAATTATAATGTGTGGGAGTGGAAATAACTGGGTGAGGTGGGCTTACATCAGAAGAGAGCAGAGTGCGAGTTTGCGAGTCATTGATGGTAGATGATGGAGTCGGAGTGAGATTAGAATATATGTGCTGTGATGAGGGGGTCTTATATCAGAAGAAGGCAGAGTGTGAGTTTGAGAGTTATTGAACATAGAAGATGGTGAAGCCGAAGTGAGACTTGAAGAGAAGTGTTGTGATGAGAGGGCGTAGGATGCTGAGGTAGTCTTAAAGAGGTAGGTCTTGATCGAAGAAAAATTCTTATTTGAAATAAAAACTCTTATTGATAATTTACGGACCCTCAGAAATAAATCAAAATTGAAATAATTAAAGTAAATTAAAAACTTTAAATGTAATTAAATTCTTGTTATATCACAATTATCTATAAAAAAATAATAATATATTGTAATAATAAAATCGGTTAGAGTTTAAATGTTAATTAAATAAAATAATTTTATACAAAAGAAATAGACTATCAAACAATTTTATTTCAAAAAAGAAGAAAAAACTATGGACATTAAAATTATTATAGTGTTAAAATCAAATGAAGACCGGAACAAGTGCTTATTAAAGTATTCGAACAATAGAATTTTTACATATACTAAAAAATATATTTGGAACAAATTCATTCTACAAACATGATAATATGTTTTATTTAAAGTAAAATATAAATGTGGGCATTTAAAAGAAGTGAGAAAAAGTGAAGAATGCCGACACACTATTTGATGTTGTTGTGCCTTCTTGATTATCAAGTCATCATTGGGTTGAGATGCGGCATCATGCAAGAGAATTGTTCTTATCTATCATTGCCCGATTTTGATTTAAATGGTGAAATGTAGGCAATAATATTAATTTTCTGTTTCAGAATTTCTACTACTTTTTAAGAATTGTTTCACTGAACTAGGGTAGGTGAGATGAATGTGAGGGGGAGAATGCATACACTTTTCTTGAAAATTAAAGGGAAAAGGCTTATTGAGGATGAGTCCTCCCTTTGGGGAAGTATAAAGATGCCCTTTCCTTCGTTAGGATTTGCCCTGTCACTCATGTTTATGTGACGACTTACTTATATCCAAGCCTCCCTCTGGCGCGGCTAGTTTCTAGAATGCAATAGAAAATTTTCCAAGTATGGCCATCTTACCATAAGCTTTTTTCATCCTTATAATGCTGGCGATTTTCATGCAAAAGACAAGATAACAAGAAAATTGATAAAGGATTTAACAATTCCTTTTTGTCGGTAAATTTTTGGAGTGTCGCAATGTAAAACGCAAGTTTTTTTTTTTTAAAACCAATTTTTTATAATTAAAGAATCTAATATAATTTATAACCTTGGTATAATATTATAAATAAATAAATAGCAAGGACTAACAAACCCTTTGGCACGATGCTGTTAACACTAGCATCATTTGCCTACACATACATTTCTCTAGTCATGTTTAGCACAATCCCCCTCCTTCCCCCATTTATATTTTGTTCTATCTTGACGTATGGAACGATATTACTTTTCTTATTGAAGCTTGGTGGGAATGCAGCACATCTGGCTGCTGGAAGTGGTTGCATTTACCAGTGTACACCCCATTCGTCCATGTACAAATTTTGTATATTCAAATCATTTAGGTCGAATTTTATCTTTTTCATTATTTTCTATATCATTTCACCTATACACATTTAGATTGCCAAACAGTTTTGTCTTTGCTAACTCCGTGCCAGATACTATTTTAATAATTAAAGAAATGTTATTTTTCTTTTTCTATAGATTAATTTTATATATTCTAATAATAATATTTTAATAAATTAATATAATGATATAATTTATTATTATTATATTATTTTATATAATAATAAATAAAATTCTATATTAATAATATATATTCTATATTTTATTTTTTTATATTAATTTTTATATTATATATGTGTGTATGTATATATATATATATATATATATATATATATATATATATATATATATATATATATATATATATATATATATATATATATATATATATATTAGTATAGCTGAAATTTTAATATGATATAGTTATGCTATCAAAGAACCTAAAACTAATTTTCCAGACTACAATTCAATTATTTAATAAGAGCCAGACCGATTTATGAAAGTGCGCATCCCATTTGCACATGTACAAATTTAATATTTTCCAATCACTTAGGTCGAATTTTTTCTTTTTCATAATTTTCTATATCTGTTTAGCAATTTAAATTTAAATTTTCTGACAGTTTTGTTGCTAACTCCATGCCAGATATTATTTCAGTAATTTTAATTTTAAAAATATTTTCAACCCATTTTAGTACAGCTGAAATTGTAATATGACATAGGTATGCTATCAAAGAACCTAAAATTAATTTAGAAGACAGAAATACAGTTGTATAATAAGGAGCCAGACCGATTCATAGTATGTTCCCGGAGTCGAGAGAATTCAAGTAAACAGACATAGATGTTGATAGGGTGTGCCTATACGGCCTTCCGCTAGGATCAGCTACTGTCATGAATACTTAAATCGGTCTAATTCTTATTAAAAAACTGCATTTTCTTCTGGCAAATTAATTTTAGGTTCTTTGATAGCATAACTATATCATATTAAAATTTCTATCCATCTATGAGCGGCGCAACAACTTATTCCTGAGTCAAGACCTCCTGAATCAGCCTACACCATGTGTCCCGGTTCTGTGCAGCCACCATCAAATTACGTATATTCAAATTACACACTCCAAGCGATGTCCGGGTATCATGTGGGATCCCATCTCGCCAACGCAGTTTAGGTCTCCTTTACGCCTGGGCCCATGAATTTCTTCCTGAAGAATCCTCTTGGGGATATGGCTCTTTTGATTTGGAATGCCTTATGAGCGATTACCTGATCTTGACCCTGGACTGGACTAAGTGTTTTTTATTGAACCAAGTCTATTTTAAAATGTCTTAAAGCCAGTGCATGAGTTTCAACAGTAAAATTAAATAAAGATCAGTGAGTAAAGACCAGTTTTAAATAGTAATATTGCCATAGCTGTGAAACATCATCCTAAGATTAAGAAAAAATAACATTTTATCTGATTCACATTAAGCAGGAGTAAGAAGTCGCTTAATGACGTTTCAGAATAACTTTTATTAAATTATAGATAGAATTTAAGTGTAATATTTTGTATTTTAGAATTAAGAAATGTATAATTTTATTTTGCTATTTCTCGAATATTCCACATTACTAAACTGATCCACCATTATTTATAAAATTGTATAAACTTTTCATTTTAATTCTTTTTTTATATACCTATAAGTTTCTAAAATCTCTTCATCATTAAATTTTTAAATTATAATTTTATTTTCATTATTAATAAATTGATTTTTCTTATTTTATTTTCTATCAGTTAATTTATAACCAACAACCAAACAAATTTATCTTTATTCAAGATTCTCAATATTCACTTGAAGTTAAAATTATAATTACTTATTTATATAGGTGTTCCAACAAGACTGACTCATGCAGGTTTATCTTAAAGAGATTAGGTGACATGCTACATCCTTGCTTCAATCCGTTAGTACCATGAAAAGTGTCAGATAGACTAACTTTATCTGATACATTACTGGTAGCCTTATATGCTGTATAAGTGTCTTACAATATTAATCAAGGACCTACTATAATCTGCATCTCTAAGTGCCACCTTTAACCTCTCCTTAACCTTGGTACACTGTCATAGACCTGCTGAAGGTCTACAAAGTCTAAATAGAGCCTGTAAAGTGATTGGGCATCTATTGATGGTTAGTCAACAAGGGGAAATGATCTCTCAACGTTCTTTTGTTCGTGACGTGAAGATCTCTCTAGTGTCTTAGAGTGAACCAAGACCTTAAAATCGGTAGTAAAATTAAATACAGGCCAGTGTAAAGACCTGTTTTAAATAGTTGTATTGCTGTAGCTGTGAAACATTGTTATTTGGGATTAAGAAAAAGAAGATGGATACTAAGCAGGCTTTAAGAAGACACCTAATAACCTATCAGAATAACATTTATTATTTTGTAGATAAAATTTAAATTTAATATTTTATCTTTTAGAATTAAGATATATATAATTTTATTTTGTTATTTCTCAAATATATTCCACATTACTAAAACGATCCACCTTTATTTGTTAAATTGTAAACACTTATTTTAATATTTTTCTATTTATCAGTTTTTAAAATCTTTTGCCCACTAAATTTTCATTATTATTAAATGCATAATTTTTTATTTTCATTATTAATAAATTAGTTTTTGCTTATTGTATTTTCTATCAGTTAATTTAGAATCAACAATCAAACAAATTAATCTTTATTCAAGACTCTCATTAGACATAGATAGTTAAAACAATAATAAAAAAGAATTTATCAAAGTTAGTCAAAAACAATTATTTTAACTATATATAAATATGTATATATTTTATTTCACTTAGAAAACGGAGAAGTATAGGATGAGTCATCTTCTGTATTAGCATAGAGACACATAATTTCTATAAATATTATAACCAGTTTGGGATTTAAAGTTTTTGTCAGCTCCTTGTATTGATAATTAAATTGGTAGAAATAGGTATTAAATTCTGAATAAAATATTGAATTAATTTAAAAAAGTACATTACTAATTTGACTGATAAAAATCACATATATTTTCCATCTGCCCTTATAACATTTTAGAATAATACAATTGAATATCGTAGTATTACAAATGAGTTATTTGTTAATACTACTTTTTTCTTAATAGTCACTAATTGAATATTTTTCTCATACTATTAGTTCTTTAAACTTATTATGTTTTGAATCTGCAGATCTATAAATGTTTGACGTTCTAATATTTTTAAGGTGGTGATGACTGTCAACTGTTTATTTATGATAGAAGAAGTGACAAAGTTGGAAAAAATGATAAAGTCCATACTGCTGGCATAACAAGTATGCAAATGAATTTGAGAAAGGAGCATTCTCTTATTTCTGGAAGGTTAGTTCTATTATTCTACAATTTCTTAGAATATAGATCAGGAGTGTCCAATACAAGTTTTCTTTCTGTGATGAAAGTTTTACTGTAAAAAAAAAAGAATAGTTATTAAGTGATACCATTATATTCCGTAGTATATTTGTAGGGGAAACAAATATTTTGAAAAAATAAGCTCCTATGTTGTATAGAAATAATTATTGTGAGGATGGCAGAGAGGTACATTTTAATATGTTAACAAAGGTTGGACATTCCTGATATAGATTGTTTATGTCATCAAATTTTAAAGAGGCTGTGTTATAATAATTCTAAAACACTTTAATTTTATAAATAAACAGAGAGCAATTTTTACTTCTAATATGTATTCTATATCTTAAAACCTATAAAATATTATTTTATTTTTATCTTCATAAATATGGGTGATGATATCTCTAATTGGCCGTCATTTTTAAACCAAATGGCGGACATTAATGCCAGGTTCTATGGATCCTCCTGGGATGACTTTGTTGCCAAATCTAAAAAGAAATCCGGAGAAAAGCTGCGGACGAACAAATTTTTTTAAATTTGAATTTTGGATTCTTTGTATCATAAACATATAGTGGCATATTAACTAAATAAATGTTAATAGTGAACACACAGGCACTTGCCCTTTCAGGCCAAGATGTCGCCATTTTAATGCCTCAAGAAATGCCACATGCCAACACTATAATAACTAACATCCTCGGGATCAGTCATATTTTTCAGGAGTGTCCATTTTACAGTTCGCCTCTAGCTAGGTCAGGACTTGCACCCAATATCTCAATCAATCTAGATGATGAAGAAACTAAGATAAAGTCTGTATTAAATTTTCTGAAAGCGAATGGCATAATTAATAAAATTTAGTTTTTATATTATTTTTATCTATTTATTTTAATTTTAGTATAAAAAAAGAACCATAGATGTTAATGACCTTGCAGTTTTACACCTGAAAACCAAAAGAAACATACAAACATGTGGTAAATACAGCTAGAAAAATAAAGATAATAGTAATAATGAGGTTTGCCATTAACAAAATATTGATAATTATTCTCGGCAGAATAAAAAAATCAGTAAAGCCATCATATCCTTCTAATCGTAGAGAGGAGAGTGCTATGACCACGCTGAGTAATAGGACATAATTTGACTCAATCTTACCTTATTTGCAAACAACTGCCACCAAAATGCCAACATTGTCAATAATTGTAATAACTAACATCCTCATGGTCAGTCACATTTTTCAGGAGTGCCTATTTTATATTTTGTCTCTAGCTAGGTCTGGACTCCTGATATCTCAATCAGTCTAGATCAGGGGTTCCCAGGCTACGGTACGTGTACCACTGGGTGCTATGCAAGGACGTTCCAGATGATACACGAACAAGTAAAAACAGTCATGAATAAAATCATTTTTTAACACGTTCAATGAGGCAAAACTTTTTAAAAATACTTTTTATTGAATGTATCAATGATAAGATGAATAAACACAATCTGCATTTAATAAAAATAATTGAGGGCGGTTGCTGTAGTAACGGCGAAAGCACTCGGTGTTGAAGAGGACATAAGAATCAAGTTAGGCTTGATCAAGCCAAAAGGGGATCACTGACGATCACTCCACTCCAACCACTCTACACCAGATGGAACATGCAACAACTGTGAGTATGAAATTCTGTGTGGATTTTTTTGAGTTGTGGGAAGCTGCTGGAATTCTATCGGCCTTAAATTTCATCGCATTATATAAAAATCCAATCACTCCAACAAGGATTAATATTAAATTATTTAATGTTTTTGTTATTGTAGAGCCAATATTTATAGCCCCATTTATCATATTTATACGTGAGCATAAATCATTATCTGTCAGTAAAATATGGAGCAATGGAGTGGAGTGATCATTAATGGGGCCCTTGAAATGAAATCATCTTCACTCCAAGTACTCCTGTTCATTATTCCATTTGGATAATATCATTAATACAAATATCATAAGATCAGGTAGGGGTACAGCTAGTTATCTGAAAAGAGTAATTGGTACACAGTGACATAAAGTTTGGGAATCCCTGGTCTAGATAATGATGAAACTAGGATTAAGCCTGGGTGTCCACTGGAACCATTTTCAGCCGGCAGATGAACTGATTTCAGCCGGCAGGGGAACTGAACGAGTGGCCAACTACCAGTTTTCCTAGTGCTAAGAGCTTACTTAAAAAATAATAATAATTGATGTGGAGGACTTGTGCTATAGAATTTTAATTTAAATTTACAATTGAAAATTAAGAACTTTTTTTCTCTGTTCAAAAATAGCATTATTTCAAATTTTAAGTATAACATGCTTTATTTTAAGCTTTAAGTATTTTCATTTTTATTATGGTTAAGGGTTATCATTTTTACTATTTTATCAAACCTATTTACATTTTTATTCATTAATCAGGTATTAGTTTACATATGTTACATGTATGCATAATTTATAATATAGGAATATATGTATATAATAATTTATTATTATACACACATACATATTATTATTTTACAATTAACACATACATATATATTATTATAATTTTATTATATATATATATATATATATATATATATATATATATATATATATATATATATATATATTATATATTATATTATAGATATATGATATATGTATATACATATATTATAGATATATAATAAAATTATATTAATATGTATGTGTTAATTGTAAAATAATAATATGTATGTGTGTCTAATAATAAATTATTATATACGTATATTCCTATATTATAAATTATGCATACATGTGACATATGTAAACTAATACCTGATTAATGAATAAAATAAAAAAAATAAAACCATTTCATTTAAAAAAACAACATTTCATTTAGGTACTTATTTTCATATCATAATTTCATAATAAAATGAACTTGTAAATAAATGGTAGACAAAGGCATTTCAAACCTATGGAATTGATAGTGTGCTTTCAATTATATGCAACCAAAAAAATAAAATAAACAAAAATGTTATGTATGTAATTAAGAGCTTCATTATTTTAATTGCAATTTAGTCTCTCAAATTGTCAATTTTTAAAAATATTATACTACGGTATCATACAGATGAAATAATGTATGATTAATTATAATTAGTACTAATAAATATTATCAAGATGTAATAATGTTAAAAATTTTAACTTAAAATCGCTTTATTAACTTGCCTCGGGTGGAACTAATCAAAAAAGTACCTAACTCAAAAGGTAACTAACTAGTCTAAGCGCAATAGAGAAAATATATTCATTTTTTGAAATAAATTTCCAATGGGCTTTCTCAGTGTGATAATTAGGAGAAAAATAGATACAAATTTTATGTTTTAGATAAAATCGGTATGGGAACCTGGTGAAAAAAGTTCATAAACATGCCGAAAAGTGTTTTTTTCACGTTTAAGATATGATTAATTTCAATTAATTAATCAATTCAATTAATTAAGATATGATTAATTTTAAATAAAATTATTATGTTTATATTATTATATAAGAGTTTAAAGAGATGGAAAAAGGAGTTTCAAACAACTGAAGTCTGTTAACAACACTTTGCAAAAAAAAAATAAAAAAGCAAAAAATATTTAAATTTTATTAGAGGGCTTTTAACTGTCACAGGAACTTGTTTTGTAGCTTAAATTATTGATGTTGTTAGTGCCTATCTACAATAAAAAAATTTATGCACAAAAAATAATAACTTTTCTCAGAAATAGAGAAAATGTAAAAACAGATGTTTTTGAAAAAGATTTGTACTTTGTGTCTCATTGAACGGCTGAATACGGCCAGAAAATCCCACCTCGATGGGATTGAATCGTTTCCGGCCAGTAGGGCGGGTGCAGTGGATGTACTCCAACGCTTTCCCTATATTTAGGATTGTTTGGCTTGCCATGGCCCAAAACGATCTAATGATTATTTGTTCGAAAACTGTTCTACTGGACAATCAAGCTGGCTGGTTTTTCAGTAGGTGCAGTAGATGAGCTTCAATGCTGTTCCTATATTTGGGATCGTTCGGCCGGCCACGGCTCTAAATGGCTCTTTATTAAATTTTCTGAAAGCAAATGGCGTAATGAATAAATTTAGTTTTTTTTTATTATTATTTTTTTATCTATTTGTTCATTTATTTTCATTTTAATATTAAAAATGAATCACAGGCGTTAATGACTTTGCGGTTTTATGCCTTAAAACTGAAAGAAACAAACAAATGCAGGTTTATGGAATATTTTGATATGTCTTTGCCCTTGAACTTGGGTGTTTGAACATAGGTTGGTTTGTAGGGCACTGCCGAATTGGTTTTAAAGGAGGAACTTGTTATCGAGCCATGGTTAGACCGCTGCATATTTTGATGAGATAGTGAGTCAGTTCCTTATCTTCCGTTAAACTGTTAATGCAAAACTGCCTGGCCCTTAGCAGTATGCTTTTAAAATTTATAATAAATAAAATAAAACTATGAAAGCAGATAAGACAAGAGCCATCAGCAAGAGTATTATCATTATGAAGTTTCTCAATATAATTTTAGAAGTATGGAAAAGGGTAGCTTAGTGAGTAAGGTACTGGATTCCTAACTCCTAGGCCTAGGTTTGAATCTGACTGTGGCAGATAATTATTTATTATGTTATATCATTCCTGGGGTGAGGAGATCTTCCTGAAACACATTCAGCCTCTATAAAGCAGGCTTAATTGGGGATGGCAGTTGAGCGTAATTCTTTCCAAATCATCTCCTTGTTCAATTGTTGGTCAAGAAAGTATATCCATTACAAGTACTGACTTAAGATTCTTTAAGGGTTGTAAGAGATACAGGTTGTTTTTTTAATAAGCATTTTTGAAAGCTGGAATACCTGCATGTTTGCGGATTGTTAAAAATTTTCTCTGATGCCAAATTTGATATCCATTGAAGTCTAAGCCTTTGAAATAGCAATTAAACATATCATCGGTCTCAATTTGAAACCACTTAAGTAAAAAAACATTTTGATTGGAGGTTATTTTATTTTTGCCTAAATTTAATCCATAACAATTAATTGTTAACTTTTTCTACTAGATAGTATGTTACTTGCTGGTACTTACTATTTTTAAAGAACATATCTCAATATGAAGAAAATTTGATTTTTTCAACTTTTTTTTTGTCTCTGCTGAATGGTTAGTAGACTGACAATATATCCATACATTATGTGAATATTCTAAAAATTCATGATCTACTTTAAAATAAGAAAAATCATTACATTATAAATTATATGTACATATATTACATATATTTTTAGTAAAAACCGTTTCTTTTTTCAGTTATGATGAAAAAGTTGCTTTTTGGGATGTTCGTCAGATGAAATTACCAAAAAATCTAATAAGTACAGGTGGAGGAGTCTGGAGATTGAAATGGGAACCAAACGAATGTTCTGATTTGGCTGCAGCATGCATGCACAATGGATTTCTCGCGATTGATGGGAACAACTGTTCAATAATTGCAGAATATAAAGAACATTCAAGTCTCGCTTATGGAATAGATTGGTCATCTCTTGAACAAAGAGAAATTTCAGATTATTTTGATATAGAGACATTTGGAGATAAAAAATTACATGTTCTTTCCATGTGTTCTTTTTATGATAATCTATTATCCATAGCAATTCTTCAAAAAGGATTGTAACTTTTAGTAATATTTTTATAATGTAAAATGTTACTTGATATTTATTTCACTCTTTTTTTTATTAATTGTGGAATGAAAAACTTTAAAAGGTTATATTGTGAAGAAACTGGGTAAACAATTACCTAGCTAAGCAAATTATATTGGAGAAAGGAGCACGTATATTAACTGTCAGGCTGATATTTTCAATCATGATGAAGAGCAGGTTTATGACGCAGTGTTCATAAAAGATTTCATGAGGTATTCATAACATCTGTGGTCTCGATTCGCATTTCCATGTGAATTTGTCAATGGTGAACAATTAAATTGGATAAATAAAATATATTTATTTCTTTAAGAATACATGTGTGAATTCGTTATTTAAAGTTTTTGTTTAATTTTATACTTCTTTGTATTGAGAAGCCATACATTTAAATAAATTGACCTATTACTTCATAATATAATGACAATGTTCACATTTAAAAAAAAAAATAATAATGGTGAGAGTATGGTTTACTCTGGAAAATGAATGCAGGAGGTGAGAGTATGGTTTACTCTGGAAAATGAATGCAGGAGAATCTTGGTTGGGGTGCAGTCAATAAATAAACACACAAATAAGAAAAACTTACTATAATGTGTGCCAACGTTTCGGCCTAAGTTTTAGGCCATCAGGGCTAAAAGAAAAAACAAGAATAACATTGGAAACCACAGTATGCATTTTAATTGGACTGTTAGTATACATACTAGTAGTCATTTTAATTAATAGTTTTCATACATTTTATTTTATCGTGTATAATGTACTTTATTGTTTCATGTAATTCATAATCTTTTCTTCGCTCTTTTCACATTACTTTAATTTTTCATTATTAACTATATTTATTGATATATTTTTTCTTTTATATTTCTATCATACTTGTCATTACCATTTTTTACTGTTACTGGTACTGGCTCTGTTGTTATTTTGTTTTTTCTTTTAGTCCTGATGGTGGCCTAAAACGTTGGCACACATTATAATAAGTTTTTTTCTTATTTGTGTATTTATTTATTGACCACACCCCCTACCAAAATTCTCCTATAAAAAAAATCGAATAGTATTCAAAGTTCAATTTTTATCCCTATTTTACGTTTATTTACTTGAATTGTATTTCCATTCATCTACCACCACGATTAAGAAAGTAAATGATATTCTATTTTTTTGAAAATTATTTGATATAAGTCTTAAATGATCAAATGGTAATTTTTTTGTTTATCGAGGATCAGTCAAGTTCTTTCTTTTTGTCAGTCAGATTTTTTGTCTTAAGATATTCATTTCTTTCTTTAGTTATCATTATTTATTGTTATGAATTTTTTTATAACTTCCATCATCCTATTTATATTTTTTTAAATAATAATATGATACTAGTACCTTTTATTTAATTATTTATATAACCTTTGTTTCATATACATATATATTTTAAGCTGAGTTTGTGTCCTACATAGCTTGGTCAATACATTGGCTGTAATAATAGAAAAAATAAAATAACTTGTACATTTTGTTTTTTCTTTTCTTGTAAAACCTTATGATTCTAAAGCCCATGACAAAAAAAGGCCTTTTTATAATAAGGTTTGTGCATATAAAATGAACACGTCCACAGACCTGACATGAAAAATGCAGGTCTGCCAACTTATAGCCACTGAAATTCAAAATGACGACCAATAAATCTCGAAATTTTAATACTATTTTTGTTTTTTCATCTGTAATTCCTAAACAGTGCTTTCTTTCGAAAATTTTATGGTATATTAAATTAAAGAACATCAAATTCTGTGTCTAATAGATACCACAACATAATAATTTGTTTAACTAGTGAGATCAAAAACTGCGGTCAAAACGGACGATTTTATAAAAAACAGAGACTAAATACTATTTATGAGTCTGCAGCTTGGAAATGAGTACACTAAGAGAAAATCTCATAAAAGTTGTAGAGTATTAAATTGGGTCAAGTATACTTCTTGAAATTGGCAATCTGTATTTTAGCTCAGTGGAGATATCATTTTGGTTTGCAAATTTTCTGGTATGTTGTATGTTTGCACCTCTTGTGAAAAATCCAACTTTTCGACATCCTCCTAGAGGGATTTTCGCCATCTTGACAAACTGCTAAGAAAAAACTTTTTTCAGTTTTTCCAAAATATCTCACTTCCAGTGCATTTATGGTAAAAATTTGTCAACCAATTTTAAAAAAACGTTCAATTTCCTGGAAGTTAGTATATGATATTTTTGAATATTCGGAATAGCTACTGAGATACCGGGCCATGAAAAGCTGCGAAGAACAAGTCCAAAAAATTTAAAAAGTAGGATGTCAGTGGTTTCGAATTGATATGATTTATTTTAAGCATACCTAAAACTACATACTCCAAATAAAACTGTCTGTTGACATTATGAAAGGGCGGGTTTCAAAATGATGGTCAAAAAAACTCGAAAGTTTAGGACTTTAGTTTTAGTTTTTTATCTATAATTTAGTTTTTCATCTATAATTCTTGAACAGTCCATTCTATCGAAAACAACATGGTATATTAAATTAAAGATCATTAAATTTTGCATCTAATTAGCTCCATAACAATAATTTGGCTTACTGGTGTGGTCAAAGACTAGGGTTACCTACTTTAAATGTGTAAAAGGCGTTTACAGAAGCTTAGCATACTAACCTGTCCACACTATTTTTCTGACTAATCTAACTTTTAATGGCTATTAATATCAGTTTAAACCATTTTTGTGTTATACATAAACAATTAAAAATATAAAATAAAATTTTATAAATGCACCGATATGTGGATGCAACACTAGCGCTTATATGGCGCTTCCTGCAAGAACCGGATCAGACAGTTATCACATGGGCTTTGGCCCAGGAAGTTGCTATGAAATAGTCTTTGTAACCCAGGAAGTTGTTGCTTTACTTTCTTCTTGTCAGAATGGAAATAAATGCTATATCCCTAAACATCCCCTCCTATTTTGTATGTATAAAACCTATCTCAAATTATAATCGTACAGACAATTGTAGCATTAAGTCTAATGGTAATGCAACTCTAATGTCTAGCAGTCGCTGGTCCATGCCAGTCGACCCTGTCATCAGATCTCTACTTTAAGTCTGTACCATTAACCAAAAAAGTATTTTCTAAGGCTCATCGACTCAGTTAACTAGGGTTCCCAACAGGGCAACACCAAGCACCATCCAATTTATTAGTTGGGGCCACCAGCACACCATTTGTTAATTGGCGCTCGAACAGGCATAGCATCCACCTACATACTAAGGTAGCTAAGGCTCTGCGTGCTCTTTCAGAAGAACTTAAAAGGACTTCAATTTTCCACTGCTCTTAGGCCTCATCCACAATGGAGCACAGACCCGCGCACCGCCCCTTATGCCTCGAACCAAGAAAAAAATGAACACATTGTTTCCATGTGTTGGACTGACCATAATAAAGCCTCGCACCGACCTTTGACCCTCGCCTAGCACCAAACCAAGGAATTGTTTTGTCAATTCTTTTACGCTTGACCCTCGCACTTCCCGGCCTCAGCAGAACGTTGAGATTTATTAATATCTTTTTATATTAGATCATTTCCAATAGAACCAATACATTATTGAATTTCTTTAATTGTTCATATAATGATGTACTTTAGAAAATATTAAAATTTTTCCTAATAAAATAGCAAATAATATTCGCTTAAATACTTAATTTTTGTCTTATAATTCATTTTTGTGCTCAAGTTATTTTGATATATATATATATATATATATATATATATATATATATATATATATATATATATATATATTTAAAATATTGAATGTTTTTATTCGTTATTCGATTTGTTCAACTAAAATAATTGAATTGTAATTATTCAGGACAACTTTTCCTCTTATGTCTCGTGAACGGATGAATTATTTAAGGGTGATTTATTGGTATTATATTATTATTTAAAATTGAATGAGATGATTAATTTAGATTATCTGTTGAATAACGAATAAATCAATTATAAATAACTTATGAATAACGAATAATAATGTATTCTTTATTTGTTAGATTAATAATTAATCGAATAACACCCTACAAACATCAATTGATTATATTTTAATTCAACAAAACTTATTGGAAGCAATGAGACAAGTGAAGAGATACGCGGTTGGTTCCTGATTAAAATATTTCAAATGTTGTAGGATTTTGTTTTTGTGAGTTGTTTTCCAATTCTGTGAAAATAATACAAACAGACTCTGGTAAATTAAATAAGTAGCTCCTAGAAAATTAGGATCTCAAACTATATTATCTCCATAATCCATATTATATATCTCCAATTCTTAATATTTCTTAGTAAATGAAATAAACTAGAACCTTAGAAGGGGATCACTAGTCCAGTAGTCTCCCATACCAAGAGCGTCAGTCAATATGGACAAGGATAAGTTAATTGCAGCAATATTTTCACAAGAACCTATATGGGATAAGAGGAATAAAAATCACCATAATTGTGTAGTACTGCATAAATGTTGGGTCAACGTTGCGAAGGAAATGAATGCAACAGGTTAGTAGTGTTTTATGAAAATTGAAATAACATAAAAATATATGAAAACTAAATTAACTTTATTTTATTACTATAACATTTATCATTATCATGTAAATTCAATTAAAATGGACTTAATAATAAAGATTAGAAGTAACATAGAAAACATTAGAAATAAATAGCTTAAAGAGACGATTTTAGAAACTTCTCATAGTATTAAATCAGCACAATTAAAATATGTTTTCTATTAAACAAATAGGATTTGCGCATAGGTAATCCTTGAACATGTCCCGAATATGTTTTCCTTGTTGAGTGTGTCTTCCACTAGTTACCAATTTTTTGTCCTGTAAAAAAAGATGTGTTAAATTATGTTCCATATCGATAATAGTATTGTGTAGAACACAGATAGCTTTCATAATATTGTCAGTATGTTGTAGGCTTGCATTTATTGGCCTTTGAAAAATTTCCCACTTGGCGTTAATTATGCCAAAGGAACATTCCACTGTCCTTCTGACATGGGATAAACTTTTATTGAAGTATTCCTGCCTTGTGTTAAGATCACGTCGGCTGTATGGTTTCACTAAATTTTTCATTAAAGGATAGGCTTCATCTGGTATTATTACATATGGCATGGCAGTTTCCATTCTTATACCTCCAACTAATTTTCTGTAAAGAGCAGAAGCTTTTAATGTACCGCCACTTCAATAACCACCCCGCTATAACCACCCACTTCAATATTGATGAATTTGTAGCGAACATCCACTAAGCCTTGCAGAACAATGGAGAAGTTCTTATAATTGAAAAACATTGAGCCGGAGTGATGAGGAGAACGAATTTAATGTGTTTTCCGTCTAGAGAATCAACGCAATGGGGGAAATTCCAAAGATCGTTGAAATCTTCAGCAATTTTCATAAAATCGTCATTAGAGGGCATTTTCATATGAATGCTCTTTAAAGTGTTCCAAAGCACCTGCACGATTCCTGAAACAACTTTTTCCAGTGTCGATTTCCCCATACGAAAAGAAAAAGCCAAGCTTCTGAATGAGGCGCCGGTGGTTATTTGGGTTTTGAGAATGAATATTGAATTGATTTTTTCCACTAATATTAAATTACAACAATAAGGAAATCGGGATTGCCTTAATCCAAAACATAATGAATAATTATTCTCTGTCGGTAAAATCATTCGTGAATTTTTTTTTTATTATTTGTTGCAGAAACTGTCGTTAAGGCTCAATGGAAGAAGCTACGAGAGACATTTGGAAGAAAACTGCGTTGTTTATCTCAAAAGAAATCGGGGGATGCAGGAGGAGAGACATCTCAACCGGATTGGCCTTTTTTCAACTCTCTTTCGTTTCTGAAAGATCAATTCACACCGAGGACGTCTGGTGAGAATTTTCCGTCTGAAGGAGATGAACTCTTTGGCGATGAAGTAACTATAGACGAAGAGAATCCAGATAACAATCACCAGTCCCTTCTTCGGCAGCAGGCTCATTTTTGGCCAAAAGAACAAGAGGTAACATTAGGACAGATTTCGTTGGTGAGGCTCTCTTGAAAGCTGAACAAGAAAATATTGCGTATCTCAAGAGGAAAGAAGAGGGGAGAAAAAGAGTGTGGGGAAAGGAGATTCCCAAGGCGAGGATAGCCGATTCCACCCGAATCCTCCCTTCTTTCCTCACAGAGTCCCCGTAAGGTTTTATATTATATTTCTATAATTAATAATATTTTAAATTTAGAAAGAAAACAAACTTTTTAGATAATAAATTAGGTATATTTATCACAAAATAACAGCTATATAAAATGCGCTAAAAAAAATATTAATCAGATAACAACAAAGACTTTTATAAGAACGTATAAATAATATTAATGAAATAATACAAGCTAATTTCTCAAAAAATAAAACCAGCATATGGTATAAATTGAACAAATATAAAATACCAAGAATTAACAAACCAACCTTAAATATAACAATTATATAAATAAACAGAAAATACGATAATATACCTGACATTACAGTCAATAATATTAAACAACCATTAAATTTTACACAAGATATAAATCATATGAACACAATTTTAAACAAATATAATTACTTATAAAAAAATATTGACAGAATAGAAAATATAACTATTATCAATACTCCATCCAGAATAGGCACTAAAGGGATTGATTATCTTAGTAGGCGACAATTTTATTTTTAATTATAAACGTAAATATAAATATACTATTAATCTAACAGCAGATATACAAAAGATATTCTCATATAGATTCGTCAGAATGTCATATTGATGGTATTAGAAATCATACTTGCAATATAACCCATAATTATGTAATACAATTTAAAGAAAAATCCTTAAATTATCAATGTTAAAGAACAAATTAACCAATATTAATAGACTTTAAAAACTTTTGAAATAAAAATAATAATTTAGCAGTGATTAAATCTGATAAAACTAAAAATAAGTAAATAGATTATAATTATAAATATATAATACAATAAATACATAAAATACCAATCGATTAGTTTTTTGTGTAAAATAAGAAAAAAAACATTGCCAATTGTAGTAAATTAGTTTAAACGAACAAAAACTAGCAGGAAAAAAAAGGAGCCGAGAAAAAAATTATTTTATGTAATTTAAACAATTATTTATATCAATGTTTTCTGCCTTTGCTCTGCATGGATTTCAAAGTTCTTGTATATCAATCGATTTGTTTTTTGTTTAAAATATGGAAAAAATATTGCCCATTGTATTAAATGAATTTAAATGCACAAATAATCACATAAACTAAAAGACGCTTCGAGTAAAGCAAGCTAAAAAAAATTACATTAGGAAAAAGCAAGTCAGATTAGTTTTTATCGTCCTATAAAACCCTTAAATATGAATTTTCATAAAAATAAAAAAATAAAAATTTTTGGTCTTGGTTTCTCTGGACGATTTTTTATTCCTGCCGATGTCCGGCGTTCACATAATCATTCATAACTCCTAAGAATTTTATCCAAATTCAACATTACTACGGACATTGGAAAGCTGAATTGCTGATCTCTAACCCATACCAATCACTTTAAGAATTTATGCCTTTGCAAGGGAGAAAAGGTGCCCTAAAGTAAAATAAAAATCCTCAAACGTTTTATTTTATATCTCCGGTTCTAAATTGTTTATGGAGGTCGGGTTTGTGCTATTTCGTGTAGTTTATAAAGCCTTAAACTTCTCTAAAGTTTCGTGTAAATCGGTGGAGTCGTGTTGAAGTTATCGCAGTTTATGTGATTTTCAAACAAAAATCGAAGGCCCGACCGAGTAAGGTAAAATTTTTGAGTAAACAAAATTTATTTTTCGATTGCTATGAAAATTCGTATTTGAGAGTTTTTCGGACTGCTAAAACGAATATCAACTTTGTTTCTCTCTAAAAAAATATTTTACCCCACTTTGTTACATCGCACAGTGGTGTGAACTCTTCCATCAGCTCAAAGTTGCGATACTGATTGTGATTTAATTTTGTTAGATTCTAATTTGCATCTATAATTTACGATAGTAAATGGATAATTTTATGGATTTTAATCATGAATACAATCATAACGGATAATAATAATTGCATTTATCTTACTTATTTTTATAGAAAATTAAATTGTTAAAAATAAGTTTATAACATTAATTATTAAACTCTTTGATTAAATCATGAGCTTTAAATTATGAATATCAGTTAAAAACAAGCATTATTTAATTAATTAATTTATTAATTATTTAATTTAAGTGATTTGTTCAATTTATAACATATGCTGGTTTTATTTTTTGAGAAATTAGCTTGTATTATTTCATTAATATTATTTATACGTTCTTATAAAAGTCTTTGTTGTTATCTGATTAATATTTTTTTTTTAGCGCATTTTATATAGATGTTATTTTGTGATAAATATACCTAATTTATTATCTAAAAAGTTTGTTTTCTTTCTAAATTTAAAATATTATTAATTATAGAAATATAATATAAAACCTTACGGGGACTCTGTATAAGAGCGGTAAAATCACGAAGGAAAAGCAATGAGAGAAAAGAAGGGAGGATTCGGGTGGAATCGGCTATCCTCGCCTTGGGAATCTCCTTTCCCCAGATTCAAGTCCTTTCCCCAGACTCTAGTGGGTAGTATTCCAAAAAACTTGAGTCTGAGGAAAGGAGATTCCCAAGGCGAACATAGTCGATTCCACCCGAATCCTCCCTTCTTTTCTTGCGTGATTTTACCACTCTTATACCGAGTCGCCGTAAGATTTTATATTATATTTCTATAATTAATAATATTTTTAATTTAAAAAGAAAACAAGCTTTTTGGATAATAAATTAGGTATATTATTTAAAAAATAACAGCTACATAAAATGCACTTAAAGAAAAATATTAATCAGATAATAACAAAGATTTTATAAAGAACATATAAATAGTTTTAATGAAATAATACAAGCTAATTTCTCAAGAAAGAAAATCAACATACGGCATAAATTGAAAAAAATATAAAATACCAAGAATTAACAAATATACCTTAAATATAACAATTATAGAAATAATTAGAAAATATGATGACATTCCTTTCATTAGATTCAATAATATTAAACAACCATTAAATATTACACAAGATATAAATAATGTGAATACAATTTTATACCAATAAAAAAAGGAGCTGAGAAAAAAATATTTTATGTAATTTAAACTATATTTATATTATTGTTTGCTGCCTTTGCTCTGCGTGGATTTCTAAGTTCTTGTATAATAATCGATTTGTTTTTTCGTGTAAAATGAGAAAAAAATATTGCCCCTCAAATGAGCTCAAATGCACAAAAAATCATAAAAACTAAAAGACGCTTCCAGTACAATAGGCTAAAAAAATATATTTGGAAAAAGCAAATCAGATTAGTTTTTATCGTCCTATAAAAAATTTATTTTTCGATTGCAATGAAAATTCGTATCTGAGCGTTTTTCGGTCTGCGAAAAACGAATATCAACTTTGTTTCTCTCTCAAAAATATTTTATCCCAGTTTGTTACATCGCACAGTGATCTGAACTCTTTTATAGTTCGAAGTTGCGAAACTGATTGTGATTTAATTTTGTTAAATTCTAATTTGCACCTATATACTAATATGTATTGATATTGGACAATATTATCGTTATATAATTTAAACAGACCAGGTGCGAACAAAAGAAATCAGGGACGAGCAGGTAGAAAGAAGGGCAACTGACAGGCGATGACAGATGTCACCACATAAGAGATAAGGGATAAGTTAATTTAAAAACCCTACGTTAATTAGTTAATTTAAGAACTGTTCCTCTTAGGATTCGGCTGACCTCAAGGAAAAAGTGGAGACCGCCTGGAAAAGGTATAATTAAATTATACTAGTTGGATAATGGTTCGCAGATATCGGCTGTCAGGACAAGGGGTGGAGCCATCCGATGAAATCCCAGAATTTCCTCCCTCTATAAAACTAGTCGGCCAATGAACAACGTTTTTGACCCCCTCTTAGGCAGAACAAGAGAGAAAGGGGGATAGAAGCAAGGAGGTGAAAAAGAAGGACTTCTGAACTGATCGAGGCTGATGCAAGACGGCTTGGTTGAACGCTGACCTCGCCGGACTCAAGGGCGGAACAGCGAGACTGATCTTGGCGGAACGCTGACCTCGAGGGGCTCAACCCTTCCTAGCTGATCTCGTTTGAGGACGGAACAACGAGACTCTGAAGATGAGAAATGCGCTCTGGCTCCATGACTGAAGATATGCAGGGGAACCCGAGGGAGAGATGCTGAGGAACCATCAACACCAATTAGTACAGATAAGAGATTTATGTTAAAACAATTAATGGCTAAGTCTAGGCTGAATCATTCCATTGTTAACTTTTTATTGTAATAGTTTGTTGTTTTAATTTTGAAGAATAAAGATAAATGTTAGCAAGGAGGTTGTTCTTTAGTAACCATGCCCATATTTAATTTGAATATATTTCATTAAGATAGCAGTAACTTTGATTAACATTAGTATTAAAATTAAAATTAGGAACATTATCTTGGTTAATTATTAAATAATGGTAATCACAAACCAGATCCTTGGAAAGGTATCCAATTTAAAGGACAAGGTAAGAAATTCAAAAGTATTCATAAGCTTACTTAATTTTGGGATAATCATCCTCAATGATTGCCCAATGGCATCCCTATATATATAGACTAATGTATTAGCAGCTAAATAGATATCAAGCTCAACTCAACCTAGATAAAACATAGAAATACGATAGTAAATGGATAACTTTATGGATTTTAATCATGGATAATAGTGATTGCATGGATATGATGGATAATAATAATTGCATTTATTTAACTTATTTTTATAGAAAATTAAATTGTTAAACATAAATAATGACATTAATTATGAAACTTTTTTTAATCATAAACTTTAAACTATGAAGATCTGTTATACAAGTTACCATCTATATAGGAGGACTTGACGGCGGAGCACGTTGGGGTGAGGGTTCCAGAGTGCACGGTTGTGGGTTCGATTCCCACCTGGGTCAGTCAATATTTATCTCACGGCGATTCCGCGAAATGAATCTTGACATTCTGGCTAGTACGCGGCGGTGACGTAAAGGTATGCACTAGGGATTTGCAAAAAGGACCACGAGACCCACTTGCCGGACTATTTCCCCCCACCAATACTAGTACCAGTACCATATATAATGTTATCGCTGTATCTCAAAAATGACAATGCCTATGAAACTAAAAGGCAGATGTGCAATAAGATTGGGTTTGAAAAAATTCCCAATCTAAGTGGTTGATAAAAAATTATTTCTATAGCCTACGAAAAAATTAGTTTTTCGAATAATTAAAAATACGTCTCCTGGAAAACTATAGGTACTGATTTAAAAGATAATTAAATTATTTACAAAAAAAAAAAATCATCTAACCCGGGCCAGTATTAGCAAAAATACTAGATATATAAAAACATTGGATATTTTATCCATGTTTTCAGCGCAAGTTCCATGTTTTCAGCGCAAGATGAAAACCTGTTCATCTTTTATTTGTTCTTTTTACTTCCTTGTAGGCAGTAAAGGAAGTATTGTAATTGCGAACATTTTCAGATTTCAGAGGAAATGTATGGACATTTCCTAGTAAAAATGGTTTGAGCATCCCTGAATCCATTTTGATTAGTTTCGTTGATTTGAATTTACGATTATTGTAAAATCTAGTTGTGAACGTTTCTTTTTGGTCTCTGCATGATTATCGTGCAAGTACCAAAGTGATACTTTACTTAAAGGTCATTATTGATTTTCATAAAAAATTATATTAAAATACAATGCAAAACTTCTAAAATTTGGTATTTAATAGTTACATATTAATATAAATAACATAATAAATTTTGGTTAAAATCGGAAAACCGGAAGTCGTACTTTCCTTGAAGGTCATATCAGACTTTCATAAAAAATCACATTAAAATATAATGTAATACATCTCAAATTTGGTAAATTTGACTTTTATATCAATATAAGTAATATAACATATTTTGGTTGAAATTGAAGAGCCGAAAGGAGTACTTTACTTGAAGGTCATAATTAACTTACATCAAAATGTATCGACATTTAATACAGAGTTCATATGGTTCCGTGATAAAGGCGATTTTTTTCCACTCTAATTAAACAATTTTATTACTTATTTTAAGTGTTAAAATCGAGTGTAAAATATTTTTTTCCTCCCTGTTTGTGAGCTGAACAAGTCTACTTGTAAGCTAAGCGTTCCAGAACTGTTAGCATATCAGCTCCAAGGACTCTTGCTGATTATCTTTATAGAGAAAATTCTTTTTATATTTTTTTTATATAACTGCACTATCATCGTACATTGGTAATAAAGAAATATTATAAAGGAATAAAATTTAAAATAAAATTAAAACCTTATTTTATAATTTAATTTTATTATTTTTATGTTCGATAACAAACATTCTTATTTTATTTTACAATATTTTAAAATTTCCACTGTTAAGCCAATAAAAGATAAAGACATTTTATTAGTGTTAAAGGCATTAAGAATTTCTAACCTTCTAAATTATATTCTAATTATTAATGTTATAATATATAGTTATGAAATCAAATTTAATTTTGGTCAATTGAAAAATAACGTATTTTGTTGGTTGTACTGATTCTAGGTGATGGTGTGTAATTAATTGAATTTTTAAATAAAAAAATATTCTACCATCTATAATATTACTTTCCCTTACCTATATACGAAGGATATAGTAAGGGGGAGTATTTCGATCGTGAAAATTTTCGAATTCGAGTTTTCGACGGAAATACACGTTTTAAGGTCTACTGAGTCCAAATGACCAAGTCTCGCAAAATGGTCTGTGTGGATGTGTGTATGTGAACAGTCTAGCTCAAAAACGAAAAGTTTTACGATACTGAAATTACGTATTTATGATAGGCATATGCATGTGATCTTACAGCAACCTTTTCTTCAAAATCGAACAACCGGAAGTGCCACTTTATATAAACGATTTTACATTTTTTTAGAATTTTCTCGAAATGGGCTCCAAGGATTTTTATGATGCTTGGCAAAATTATTCTTCATAAAGATCTTTATCTTTTTGTTTATGTTGTACATTACTGAGGAAATGCAGGGAAAAATGTTATGTGGAAAAGAATATTTTATTTGCGCATAGCTTAAAAAGTATGCATTTTATGGTAAATTATGTATAGAATTGTATGAAAGGTAATTAAATTATCTAAAAAACCATCGTCAAAATCATCAAAATCAGACCAGTATTAGCAAAGATACAGCGCATCGGACTAACCGGAATTATCTACTATGTCATGGATTTTACAATTTTTAAAGTTTTCTCGATATGGGCTCCAAGGATTTTGATGAAACTCGCCTAAATTATTGTTCATAAAGGCCTTTAACTTTTCAGGTATGCAGTACATCACCGAGGAAATGCAGGGAAAAAAGTTATGACGAAAATAATATTTTATTTGCGCATAACTTAAAAAGTATGCCTTTTATAGTAAATTATGTATAGAATTGTATTAAAGGTGATTAAATTATTTAAAAAAAAAAAAAAATTATCAAAATCAGACTAGTATTAGCAGATACAGCGCATCGGACTAACCGGAATACTCTATTATATCATGAATTTTACAATTTTCTCATAAACGGCTCCAACGATTTTGATAAAACTTGGCTAATGTCTTCTCCTTAAAGGCCTTTAACTTTTCATGTTTAACAACGAAAAAATTCAGGGAAAAAGTTATGATGAAAAGAATATTTTATTTGCGCTTAACTTAAAAAGCATGCAATTTATAGTAAATTATATATAGAATAGTATGAAAGCTTATTAAATTATCTAAAAAGCAAAAAAATAACCATCAAAATCGAAGCAGTATTTGCACAGATGCAGCGTATATTATGAGGAGTACAAGACACTAGATGGATAATGGAGCGCATCCGAAAGGAGACGGATACGACCGAACCTCTTCCCACCAATCCTTCAATCTGTTGTCAGCAATACGCTCTGTAATAATGTAATTTAAGAATGCAAAAGCAGAAATTAACTTAATGATTTCTAATTTTATATTATTTAATGGACAAAATGTTCCCATGAAAACTAAACCGAAACTTTTATTTGAAACAAAATGTATATGTAGTGTACAGAATTTATGTACTAAAATTGTTTAAAAAACTATTCATTATACTTAAATGGGAGAAGATGTGAAGAAATGAATGCTGCTGAGCTAATTGTAAGTATTGCTTATGTGAACTCTTTAAAATTATATTAAAATGATAATTATGATAGAACAGTAAGCGAAAGTTGTGTGATGCACGCACCGCACCAGATTTTTTAATGATATTTGGATCTTAGCCAAAATATCAGATTTTCTACTTTGGATGACCTGTGTGAGCTATGAGGCAGCCAAAGAAACACCGACACTTTGGCACTATTTTCAATTTTTGAACGATAATTCCCAAAGTATGCTTCAAAAATGAAACACTATGGTTACTTTTATCAAAGTAATTTATATTACCATATATAATACCATATATTTTACCAAATTAAATTTGCCATAATTTTAGACCTGGACCAACTCAGTAGATCCAGAGATATATGTCTTCAAAGATTGGATATTTTTTCCAAAAGATGAAAAATCTTTATTTTGGTCTCTAACTTTGTCAAATATCATCAAAAATACTCATCCCATGAGAAAAGTCATCCGGAATGAACTTGATCAAAATTAATTTGGCTTTAATTTAGCTCTAACGGGCACCTGTGTCTCAATGCTTTTCTCAAAATTAGCAGATGACTGAAAACCTTGAAAAATAGAATTTGGGATTGATCAATGAAATCAGTTCACGAGAACGTTTATAGTAATAACTAGAATTTTTAGTTTATTAAAATATCTGATGTGGACACCCCATGACTTCCTTGTACGCCTTGTAAATCGGCGGCTGAAGAGACTGAATTTAGTCACTAGTTTCCGAAGATTGCAGTATCTCAAAAACGACACTCGGCGTCGCGACACCCATCTATTGATTCATCCCGACACACACACATAGGCTCTTGTTTATGAAGGTCTTATTCCGTTATTATATCTCGTTTTCTGTCTTTGTCACTAGACAAAGCATTGGAAATCGACAGTTTCAACATTTTAAGCGGAAGAACCCGCTTAATTTGTATATTATTCTTCCGCTGTAGACTTGTTCAGCTCACAAATAGGGAGGGAAATAAGCATTTTATTCCTAATTTTAAAACAAGAAACAAGTAATAAAATTGTAGTGGAAATAAAATTGCATTTATAACCTTTATCGCCCATCCATATGATATCTGTATTAAATGTCGATATACCTTTTGATTTAAGTTAATTATGACCTTCGAGTAAAGTACTCCTTTCGGCTCTTCAATTTCAACCAAAATATGTTATATTACTTATATTGATATAAAAGTACAATTTACCAAATTTGAGATGTTTTACATAATATTTTAATATAATTTTTGATGAAAATCTAATTTGATCTTCAAGTAAAATAACACTTCCGGTTTGCCAATTTTAACCAAAATTTATTATGTTATTTATATTAGTATGCAAGTCTTAAATACCAAATTTGTAAAGTTTTGAATGACCTTAAATTAAAGTACTTCGTCCGGTAATCATGCAGTGACCAAAAAGTTAGGTTCACAACTAGATTTTACAGTAATCCTAAATACAAAATTTTAACTTTTTGCGGTTAACCGTTTTTGAGTTATGCGAGATAAGCATGAACGAACGCACGTACAAGCGTCACGACGAAACTTGTCAAAATGGATTCAGGGATGGTCAAAATGGATATTTCCGTTGAAATCTGAAAACCGAAAATTTTCGTGATTACAACATTTCCTTTACTGCGTACAAGGAAGTAAAAATAAAAATGGAACTTATGGAAGTAATATTTACACATATAAAAGAAAAAATCATTAATCTTAACGACCCAGGTTTCAAGAAATGATGCTCTGAAGAAGGAACAAGTTAATCGGAGGAATTCTCAAATCGAACAACATATGCTAGCTCGTCTTGCCGTTCGTTCAATGTAAGGATGGAGATGTCTTCTTCGTCAAAGGAATCCTCTAGTTAGATCTAATTCTCTATATTAGATGTTCTGACATAATTTGCCAGCGTAGAATCGACAGATGACTGAGCATTTCAGTCCAGATTTCCGACACCTGCAAATGCCGCTGCAATGTTTTTGTACTTGCAGGAAATCATCCGCAGTAGGTTCTAAGGAGCAGGATCCAGGGGGATAGTGATAAGGATAAGCACCAGATCATCGAACTTCCACCCACAATATGTAGGATTTTATTCAACTCTCAACCACTTTTGAACTTGATGGTAAGTTCTGTAAGCATGGTGGTGTGCTGCATCCTCTGTTGGGGTTAAGCGAGCAAGATTAATGTTGAAGCTAGTTGCAGATTTAACGAGCAACTGATAGAACGGCTATTCAAGCTAACTGTTAAGAAATTATCCCCACAGATAGCTACAAAACACTTCCTGGCCAAAATGAACTCCTTACTTGAGTCTGGTTGCAGGAAAAGCTCATCTAGTTCTAAGTTATTTCATGCTAGGTATTTTCGTTTAATACGTTAGTCAACTTTGTTTTACCATGGAGCCGAAATACGGTTACAACCGTTGAACACATGAATAAAAAGATTTACCCTGGTGAGTGTTGAGCGAGTAAATGACTAAAAGAGGAGTTTGAGTAATGGCAATTGCCGGCTTCATCTCTGTTACTCTTCAGAAAGTAGAGGTTAGTAGCACAAGAACCTAAACCATTGAGAAAAACGAGGAGATCGACATCTTCTCCTACCTCAAAAAAACGGTCAAGTGATCCATGATGTTCTAATCAGCAACTTTCACTTGAGTTCTCCTTTTCTTAAATGAATCGTAAAGAAGTATGATGAGGCGCCTCTTGTTGTTTTCATTGGCCAATACTTTTTCCTGAGGTAGTTCGATGGTGGATTTCTCAAAAATTATATTATGGCAGTTGTGTGAAGAACAGAGTCGGATTCGTCGGGCACTTTTGGTGATCTTATTTACCGCATCCTCTGGATAACTATCGAAAACAACTTTGCTATCAAAGTGGATTTTTATCTAGCAGATAATAGTGTAACATAGATGTATACGTGAAAATAGTGCCGAAATTTCGGTAGTTTTTCGCTGCTACGCAGCTCGCACATATCTTTCTAGTATTAAATTTGTTTTTTTACTACTAACTTAGGTCCAAACAAAATAAAAACAAAAGTGTCAGTGATAAGGCTTCCTGATTGTGAAGTTGTACCGACTTTTTTAAAGCTCCGAACTGAGCGTAAATTTTCTAGGAAAATTACCCTGAACAGACTTTATCTTCTCAGTCAGTAGTCACTCGGAACTTGGTAGGAGGCTAATGAGTAGGTACTCAAGAACTTTAACAAATTGGGGACTTTGTTTCAAAGCTAGATGATGATTCACCCTAAGCCATATCTTATGTTAAAAAATTGTTGGAAAATCCTATTTAGAAAAATAATCTGATTTTCATCACCAACGGTTGCGCTTTGATAGCACTCACTATCACGCAATTTGAATTACAGAATGGGCCTCTATTAATAAACGTAGAGCTTATTAATGAAGCACTTAGAAAAATGGAAGACGCCTCTGGGAAAATAGGAAATAGAATCGGGATGAAACTGCAATATGTCTTAAAAAACAATACAGGTTGAAAAGACATGCAGCATATTACCAACGTCATTAGTGGAAAGGAAATGACAGAGAAACTGTCAATTGAATGGAATCCTTTTGAAACAGCAATTTTCTGAAACACTTGAATTACTTCAGTAGAAAAAAATGTTCATTCAGGACACAGAACGGTACTAAAGCCCGACCGACATACTTTTACGTTTGAAAAATTAAAAATGCTTTTACTTTTCAACTGTTTTATTTTATTATATTTCACATATCCGTTTTAAAATTAATACATATATATGTACATATTTCGTATTTTTCATTACATGAAAATCCTTGCCCTAGTAATAATCTACGAATGCTGTATTTTTTAAGGAGAAGGTATTAAAAAATGTCTTTAAATATGATTTTTCCACAATTTCAAATTTTACCTTTATCCTATCACAGGTTCGTTATGCTTAAATTTTTAAATTTCTATTCTTGTCTTAAAGACCTATTATAGAGTCAATATCGAATTTAATCAAGATATTGACCATCTGAGGGGTAATTGTAACAATAATATTGACGCGAATGATATATATACCCCGTTAAATATTATTGCTTCAATAATTTTGTAAGACTGGTTTTAATGATTTTTTTTTAGAAAAGGGCTTTCATGGCGTTGTTATGGTTACTGATTAATACAATCTATTGCTCATAACCACTTATTATTGTCTTAAACTCTCGGTGAAATGTTTATTCAAACTATATAATATTTTAGGTTTGAACTTCAGTATGTCATACAGAGACCTGAGAAGTATACTTTTAAGTTAAAAATTAAATTAAGCATATATTACAAAATTGTTACCTTTTTATTTCCTTTGACCCCAGATTTTACTGAAATGATAAGATCCTTGGGATTCATTAGACTAATTTCCATGGAAAACTTTAGAACACCTAATTTCAACTTGGTAGCTGATATACTAATCTGGTTAATAAAAAGATTTGATCCTGAAGCAAATATACATGAAGTTTATACTACAGAACAAGATAGAGTTCTTCTAGTAAGATCAGCTGCAGAGTTTATGGTACTGTCTAGCCATAAGAAGTTTTAATTCATTAAGTGATTTTGTATACTTATATAAAATTCTATAGCCTGTCCATTTTTTTTATTTTTTCAGGCCCTAAGAGCTAATTTAATTTTAAATACCAAACGCTTATACCAGGCAGATGGTTTCTCCGTTAAAGAATTATTAAAAATCACAACTCTTCTCTATCAAGCTCAACAAGCTAACATTGATGATGAACAAAGTTTAAACTGGCCTGCTACTGATATGATTGACATTAATTCACATGTAAGTAATATATAAATCGTATTTTTTTTCTCTAAAAAGAAGGAGTATTTTTTAGTTTTATTTATATGTTTGACCATAGTTTCTCTCTCAAAGTAAGTTGCACTTTTAATTTATTAGCCATTAGATCTTTATTGGAGTCTATGAATATTACATTATTTTACAAAAGAGCTTTTAAATGTTTTTACGTTGTTCTTGTTATTCTCCTCATTTGTGAATAAACTTTTATCAAATTTGACTCATTGTTTTAGTGTAACTAAAGCATAATCCATTTCTGTGTTTTAGGGGTAAATAGTTACTTCTGATAAAAATAAAATTTTGATTTCACATCTGGAGCTAGAAACAATTAATGCTGGCTCATTGTGTTTACCTATAATTGCAACCAATTTAAAATTATGGCTTTACAGCTAAATGAATAAATCCATTTCCTTTCTCCGTTAATCTAAAACTTCCAAAATAAATGAGAAAGCAATATTTAAAAATGCGAAAATCAGAGAATTACATCAGGCATTCTGATAATGTCTTAAACACAAGATAATACAAAAAATAAATAAAGGTGAACTAGTCTTTGGTGTCAACCATTATCTTATTCTTTAAAAGATATGATAGCTATAAGGTACTTTAATATAGTGCCTTATAAATCTGAAATCCCTGCAATTTAAAGGTGTTGAATAAACTTTTTGAGGGGAATCGGGAGAGAGGGGTTCCTTGAAAATTAATTTTGTAGAAAAAATCAAGCGGACATCTTTTTTATTTTATTTGTGCTGACTGCATAACTTTTGGCTCATCCCTCCTGTTGGGTTTAGCAGTTTCCTTTGTAAGTGAAGGAAATCAGTTTGATGATTGAATAAAAAGCTCTATAAAGTTGGTTTTACAAGCTGCAGTTCACAGTTTTAACTAATTATAAGTGTGTGTCAGTAAACTGTATTTAGTAGTAAACTCTGTACAAAACATTGGTGGCACTTGTCTACATGGGAGTTTAGGATTCCAGTGTGGGCTGTCTTGTAGTACAGTAGTGACTTTCGGAAGAAGCTCTAGCAAACTTCGTCTAGGTTTAAGTCACTATCATTTTCTTTATAAAAGAAGAGGTAGACACTCTCCTGCAGTTCATTAAGGTGATATCAGTTTATAACAACCCAAATATCTGTAATTTCTCTTTTCCATGGATTATGCTAGTAGTATCGCATCCACCGAACACACTGAGGTTGCTTAAGGTTTTTGGAATCAAATATTCTTGCTTCAATTGCAAAATAGGTAAGGCTTTCTGTTGAGACATACCGAGACATACAATTATAATGACTAATTACAGTTTGCCCACAAATGATGGCCTACTGAAAGCAATACACCTAGTACTAAGTTGAAACTAAGGTTTTTTGTTTTTTTTTCCATTACCCTCCGATTTTATTTACAAAATGTTTTCAAATACATATATATTACAAGATTACAATATCACCTTATAAATAAACCCATAAAAATAAACTTTGGGAGGATTGGCAATATACAATTTATAAGAAGTTGGCAGTATAAAATTTTTAAGATGTTAGCAACCCACTCATGTTAGCAATGTTAGCAATACACTCAGTTTGGCAATATCTGAATGATATAGCTGTACTTAACATTTTTTATTCATCCAACATGGAGATATTGTCAAAAAAAAATTAATTTCTTTTTTTCTTTTTGAATTTTGTCATAAAATCTTTCTCCGAGCTTTGAGCTCATACTTTGTTAGGGTCCCAGATTCAACATAAAAAACCTATAACTTGGCACAATTCATGCTAGTGGTAATATTTTCAATATTTTTTTATTTTATTTTAAAATTGCTTCAAAATTAAATGCTGAACCATAATCAATGTTCTTTTTAAAATATATTAAATTCAGATTCTTCTTTGTAAACTGATTGTAAGTTGCTGAAAAAAATTTACACTAAGAAGTATAGAAGATGTAAACAAATTAACCTCAGAGATACTGTGAAAGAGGTATGCATTAAGGAAGAAGTAAAATACGTTACAATGAAATGTGAATTAACGAGGATTTTAGATAACATTAAACTTTCAGTAATTTCATAAATGCTAACCTTCCTTTTTTCTATATTAAAACAATAGATAGAAGAATTGAAGTCATCAAGGGAACTTGCCACCCAAATCACTACAAAAGGTGCCTCAATCTATGAAAGTTTGGGAAAAGAAGTTGACTTGAAAGTATGTTTTCAAATAATCAACTTAAAATTTCACATATTTTTTCCTGTTCTTAATGAAATGCTATTATTCCAGGAAGAAAGGTATCAAAGTGTTAATAATTTTCTAGAGTTTAGTAAAGTTGAAAAGGCTTTAAAAGAGACAATTTTTGCCACAAGACAGAACATAGAGAATACAAAAGGATTCATAGAAAATGTTGCCACTACAGAAAGCAGTTTAGATTCAAAAATTGAAAAAAAAAAAATTGAATTAGAAAGGAACCAGAAAAGACTCCAGACTTTGAAGAAAGTGAGGTGATTGTTATTGCATTGTATTCAGAACAATTAATATTTTTTATCCTGAATTGTGAGCTGTTGTTCAGCTGAGCTGTTTCAAGGTTTTATTTAATATTTCATAAAGAATCAAATTTCCAATGAAATCCATTGCCAACATGTATGGAATCTTGGTTGACTATGATTATTTAATAAATTTTACTTTCATTAGAAATAAATCATATCTAAGTTAAATAAAAATTAAACCAATAAAATCAAGTTATATTTGATGTAGGGTTAAAACATCTGTGTACTTTTCTTTTATTAATAGCAATAATTAAATATTTATTAATTGTTTCATTCCAGTTTGGTGGATATCATTACACGGGATAGTTTTATTATAAGTCTATATCATTTCAAGAAAACATATACCAGACTCAGAACAAAAGATTAAACTATTCAAAGTTCAATTAAATAATAGCACATAGTTCAAAAAATGTAGCATCTTAGTCATATGTTGGGATGTCAAAAATAGTGGAAAATTAGAATATTATTTAAGATAGTATTTTAGCATTAACTGATTACTGTAAAATTGAATATATCTATAAATATTCGATAAATATAAACAAACACTTTTAGCTGAATCATAGCGATAATAATTAGGAGCAGGCACGGCTGTAGTTGGGAGAATGTTGAAGGTTCTTTCTCCATGGATGTTTAATTGTTTCATTAACCATCTTCAGGTTCCAGCAGTTATATAAAATGTTGTATATTTCAGGTCATGGAATAATCTAATATTTTTTCTGATATTCTCTCTCAATCATCCATTAACTCCTCTATTTACAAATTACTTGAATATCATATTTAGACGTTTCTAATTGATTTGACAGTTAAGAGTATTACTACAAAAAGGTAAATTGAGTAAACATAAATGCATTTTGGTGAATTTAACCTCAATGATTCCTTTCACAATTTTTTATTGGATGGAACTTGTGCTTGTCTAAACAACAAATGCATGACCATGATTAGTGTAGTCCTTTCCCAGTTGATGAGAAAATCTTTAAACTGGCCATCCAATGAAAATCTATTTATCCTCTGGTGTGAACGGAGCTATTGAGTTTAAAATTCTGTTGGTATAGCTTCATAATAAAATATTGTCAGATATTTTATTGGACCAACAAAGTTATTTTGTCTGAAAGAGGCTGATGAGACAACAGCTTCAAATTGATCATCTGATTAAGATCTGTTTACCAACTGGAGTGAAAGAAGCCATTGAGTTTTTATTTTTAATGGCACTGTTTCACATTAAAATATTGTCAGATATTTTATCAGACAGATTTTTAATATATTTAAACATCTCTTTTTGGAGCAGGCTAATCAATATTAAATTTTATAAGCAAATATCCAGTAAACTGACATAAATCTTTGACACCAAAACTGCTAATTGGTAATTACTGATAAATAAACAATCCTTTGTTTACCTACGTTTAACACAACAATGTAAGTATGGGTGTCGGGTCGTTCTGCCATACCAGGCAAAAGAGAAGCTAATAAGTTGGCCAGGAACGGATCTGATTGCATCCCTTTTACACCTGTGGTATGCCAAAAAAATAATTAAGGCAATAAAGCCTAACAATATTGGCTAAACAAGAAACAATAACATTCCACGCTGTTTCTAGAAGCAGCCTATACAAACAGAAGCAAATCTGCTTCAGATGAATCTAGTCACACTTAGGAAAGTTACAGTGCTATATGCTGGTCACTGTAAACTCAATGAAAATCTGAATAACCTCAAGCTGAGAGGCTCTCCTGTGTAATGCAGATCTCAGTTCACACAGAGGAAGAAACAGCCTATTACATCATTTATTGATGTGATGGTTCACAATGTTTAGTAAAGACTGCATAGTGCATACGAAGCATTGTGAATTAATTATCCACTGAGCCTATGGAGTTTGTGGATTCTACCCAAATCATCCATTGACAGCAAACTAAAAGTTTATGACACAAGATACACTCCAGTGTTTAAGGCTATAAAAAAAACAAACATTGAAAGCTGTAGTCAGTAAGTCCTGAGAATAGAGGGTGAACACTGGAGGAGTTTTAATTAATTGTGTTGCCAAATACATAAGTTTTAATTGCTCAATCATCTTATCATATTTTGAAACAATTTATGGTTTTTTCAAAAATCATATAATGAAATAATTTAACTACATAAGTAGGCTTTGATTCTTACAATAGCTGCTAATCCACAGACATAGCAAGCAAGCAGAAATGACTAATTAAAAAAAGGATGTTGTTTTGTGCAATCAAAGCATCCTCATATTTTGTTGCCATAGTGTAATAATTTCTGATCTAATTTTATTTTTTTTGAAAACAAATATGTAGGATTCTTTGCTAAAATTCTTTTAATAATTTATGCTATCTTTTTTAAACATATTTTATAACATGTTAAAAATTCCAGACCAGCATTTCTTGAAGAGTTTGAAAAGTTAGAAGTTGAATTGCAATTGCTCTATAAAGATTATATAAATAGAACCAGGTGTTTATCTTATTTAGAACAGGCACATGAAGAAAATGCTACTGCTGAACAAGAAAGAATGTTTAAAAGACAGGTACACAATTAGGTTTTTCATCAATGTTTGTACATAGTGATTACAAATTATATTAATAATATAACTCT
The DNA here is from genome assembly GCA_948150685.1 of Rhaphigaster nebulosa. NCBI lineage: Eukaryota > Metazoa > Arthropoda > Insecta > Hemiptera > Pentatomidae > Rhaphigaster > Rhaphigaster nebulosa. The sequence goes on from OX411306.1 coordinate 160,866,456, forward strand.
GAATAATTTAATCCAAATAAGCTAAAATCCTGAATTTAAATAATGTACTGTTAACAAGGAACAATTTTTTTGTAATCCCTTGAAAACTGACCTCTAAAAAACAACCTTTTAAATAAAAAATAGACTTTCGTTACATAGGTCACTACAAATTTATATAATATCTAAAAAATAATTAATTGTTATTTCTCAAAGAGTGGGATTCCTCAACAATTCCCTTAATATTGAACAAATGTTAAGATTACCCAAGACTCCAATAATATTATCATTAAAACAATTTTAATCTGGCAAAGTAAATTATCTCTAGTGATAATTAATTAATTAGAAATAACATTTTAAATTAATTAATCAAGTAATTATTTTAATAATAAATAAATTAAAAACATATTTAGCATACTTAATATTAGTGACACAATAGTTAAGTTATACAGGTATATACAATACATCAAGAAATTACATTGACATTTTAAAAGACTAGTATTGGAAGGCAATTCAATAATTTTTACATGAGGTTTGATTATGATAAATAAATTAATTTGGAAACTGGAACGTTAATTTAGTAGTTGCCATAAGCTGTGGTACAGTTAACATCATCAGAGTTAGTTTTTTGATGATCCAGTGCCTTGTTTAACTTGAAATTTTTTATACAAAAAGAGAAAAAGAAAAACAGCAAGAATACAAAATTTTGAAAAAATTATTGAGTGGTTTTCATTAATAAATTTGTATAATTTACTGTGAAAACTGGAATATTGAGAATAATAATTTGCTAATAATTAACAGTGGATTTGCGCTGATTATCTGTTTATCCTATTACAACAGCTATCTTCAATAATATTCTAATTTGATTTGTATTCCTTTTGCATTTCAAACCTCAGTCTTCTATTAGAAGTTAATGATAAAGGAATTAAAAGTGATGGAAATAATTATTAAAAACACACTAATTTCCAAAATCTTTGTCAGGATCTGCATGAGAAGTATTTTGAGATTTATCCTTAAAATTAATTTTATCGTAAAACAATAAATAATTAAAATGTTATTTATTTTTTAATTGTATAACTTTCGTGTTGCAACGCGGCAAAATTTTGTATTGCAATACTTTTTTTTCTTCTAATTGGTATACAATTTGTTTTTTTTGCTTCTATGTAAAGTCATCATAATCATTCCTCCTCAACCCCTTTAGGCAGTATGAGTTGTCTTTCTGTAAAGACTGGACCACACTCCACAATCCTCAAGCAGTTCCCTTCTCCTCTTCCAATCTAGTCCTCTCTTTGCAAAGCATGCCCGTACTCCTATTTCCCAGGTGTGTCATGGTCTTCCTCTGGGCCTTTTACTGTCAATCTTCGCTTCATATGTCTTCCTAGCAAGACGATTGTTGTTCATCCTTTAAACGAGTCCAAACCACCTTAGATAGCTTTCTTCAACAACCTTTTCTGCAGGTTCGACACCGAGGTTTGATCGAATGATTCCATTGCGGATTCGGTCTCATCTGATTTTCCCTCTATCTTTCTAAGAAATCTCATTTTGGATGCTTGTATCTTGCTTCTATGTTTCGTGGTTACTGTCCATGATTCCGAGGAGTAAGTTAGTATGGGGAGAAACGTAGATTTGTAAACCTTTAATTTTGTGTCCTTGCTTACTTCCCTTTTATTGAAAAATTTTCTATTTACCGCATAAAACATCTTTCCAGCCGAACTCACTCTTTCTTTGATTTCCTTATCGACAGTTCCTTTATCATCCAAATGGGCTCCAAGATATTTGAAACCTTCGACCTGTTCGATGGCTTTGTTCTTTATGCTTATTATTCTCTTCTCTCCCTGAGGCGTCCTGTCAATTCTCATTATCTTTGTTTTATCGGGGTCAATTTCCATATTAATTTTTTCTAATTCTGCATGGAGAATCCTGATATTATGGTTCAAGTCTCTGTCATTTTTGGCGAGAACTACTATATCATCGGCGAAAGCCATCAAGGAATAGTTAACTGGTTGTAAGTATCTAGATCCCAAATGGTAACTTCTCATCTGGAACTTGGCTTGGGAGATAGCAGAATCCAGAACCATAATAAACAGAAGGGGACTTGGACAGCAACCCTGTTTTATTCCAAGTTTGGTTTTAAACTCTTTGGAGTAACAATTGGCTCTCCTTACTGTATTTTAGATGCTCCTATATAGACTCATTATTGCCAGTGTTAGTCCTTTGTTAATACCTTTATCTGTTAGTGCCTTAAAGATGTCCTCCTGCTTAATTCTATCGAATACTTGTGTAAGGTCCACTCAGTTCTTTGCCTTTTTCGATTATTTTTTCTGTGATCTGTCTCAAAATGAAGATTAGGTCTTGCGTGCTCCTGTTTTCTCTATACCCATATTGTTCTTCTTGAAGTATAGGCTCCGCTTTTTGTCTTAACCTTTTCTCCAGGATCTTAGAGTATATTTTGCTCAGGATGCTCAAAAGAGATATGCCTTGGTGGTACTGGCATTCTCTGTTATCTCCTTTTTTGAATATTGGGATTAATGTCTTCCAGATTTAGGAGGTGAAGTAGAATTTTTTTTTCTCTCTCTCCTATGTATTTTAACATTTCTATAGTTACTTCATCTTGTTCTGCTGCCTTCCCAAGCTCCCAAGGTTCATTGTCGCTATCGCCTCCTCTAGCTTGTCTTCAGAAATGTAGTCGTCTTCTTCCGAATGATTCAGCAGATCTTCATCTAGTAGTGGGTAATTATCTTCTCCTTGGAGTAGCTCTATAAAATGTTCTCTCCATCTTTCCATAATTTCTTCATGTTTTTGGAAAATGGTCCCATTTTTATCTTTAATAAATTTAATTACTGAAGGCTTATCTTTTCTCATGTTTTGGGCACTCTGTAGAAAAGTTTCTGGTTCGCTTTTGCATCTGTATAACTTTGTATTTGGATCCATCGCCACTTTCGATATGCTGCTTCCAGAGGATCTTCTTTTCTTTAACTGCTTTTTGGATATCTTCTGTCCACTATAATTACTGTTATATTGAAATTTAAATTATTTTCTCATTATTATTAGGGAATATCATGTGAATGATAATTTTAAAGAGTGCTGTATTTCAAAGGTATATCATCATATGTATGTATTTTCAGTTATTTTGTGTTTCGTATTCAGTATATTGAATCAATCTTGTTCAAATTTGAGAATAGTTTTGAGATCGACTATAGATGCGTCTATATTGACATTTTTGCAATCGTATGTCTAAATATATTTTTTAAAAATCCACAGAAATTGAAGAAGCTGTCTGACACATTTCAATGTGTGATTTTGCTTTTAAAGGTCGTTTAGTAATCGCTATCCAGGGAAGACCACGAGGAGGCCTTCTTCATTTCACATTTTTTTTAATAGTGATATTTAAAAAAATGTGATAACAAAAAAATAGTTTTATAGATAATGTAAAAGTATGTTGGTAATATAAAAAAAATATGATAAAAAAAAGTTTTACACTGTTTCTAAAAATAAAAAACATTGCTAAATAAACGTTAAAAAATAAACATTGCTCAAAATGGCAGCGACCATGAAAGCAAGTAAATATAGACGAAACGGGGCATTTACAAATACATTCAAAGATTATACTTTGAAAGGAATGAAAATTGGAAAAACAGAGGCATTTTTTTTTACAAATAGAATTTTGTTTTTAATTTAATTATTTACTTTGTCAATTTTAATATCATTTACTATATACATCATTGTTTTATTTTGGTGTTTTGTTTATTTCCTGCCAAGTAGGGGCAAAAGTCAGTTTCTAATAAATAGTTTTTACTATTTATGCTCCATTCTTTTTTACTGTCTCCCTGACCATCTCATTCCATCATATAATTTTTATGGTCAACTATTAATTATCCAATAATACATTTTTATATATTTTATTCTAAAAAACAAATGCTTTGCTGATATCATTTTTCAAACTCAAGATATAAAATCAATTAGTTTCAGTGTTTTATTTTTTTTTCCGAGCTCCTATGGCCCATTTAAATAATCTTTGAAGTACAATGTATACGAACTTTTGTTGAGATATAAATTAATTCCAAACATCAAATTGCTATCATGAATAATAAAATTTAAAAAAATGTACTAATTTAAATACCAAAGCAATAAATACCACTTCAAAATATTTAATCAAAGTCTACCAAAACACATATATTATATGACCAGTCAAAAATTTTTATATTTATTTCAAAGAGAGAAACTCGTAAAATAATGGAGGAATTGCAGTTAGAAGATGCAAGAAAGTTAATGGAAGATGATGAGAGTCTAGATGTTCTAGCTGATAATGGAGCCCAGAAAGCAGTTGGACGATTAAGAACTGCCACAGCATCTAGTAAGTTTTATATTCTTATTATAGAGTATTGTAGTAAAATCAGTTTTGGTTAATGAATGCTAGGCATAATTAAATACTTTCTTTTATTTTCTTTGATTCATAATAATTAAATTATTTGATTAAAGTGAAAAACTTTGATCCAAACTTAGTTAAGGGACCACATTTTGTTCCTTGTTGGGCAAAAATGATGGTCTGGACAATTCTTCGATTTTCAGTCATGATCACAATGGGTCTATCTCCAATGCTGATTTTTTAACAGTTAAGTCATCATCCTGTTATCAAATTTTCTGGAACAAAACTAAACAATATTTGTTATCAAATTCCTTTTTCAAAATTTGGCAATAACATGGTTTTTGAGTGTAGTAAGTTGGTAATAAATGGTTTTCAATCTGCTTTAAGTGTTTCAGTTAAGGCTTTTTGCTCTAAGCTGAATTAGAACCTTGTTTTAACTTGATCTATTCTTTCATTGACTTTTAGTCTTTCCCAGTTTGTATTAACCTTCGTATTAACTACAAACCTAACTTTATCTTTGTAATTAATGGCTATAGGGTCATTTTCAAAATAAATGCAATTTTACACAGTTCATAAATAATTTTCACCACATACTACTATTTGTCTTAAATTATTAAGAATGTATCGTGGTAACGTTGAATTATTACATTCTGGTTTAATCCTCTGAGTTAAAGTGATTTTTCATATGCCTTAGCTCAAAAATGAATAACAAATTTGATCTCTAAAAAATTCTTGAATCTTTTATGAAAAGATTGATATATAGGTATATTATATTATGGGGGTTTTGGTTTGGATAAGGAAAAGGTTAAAAAATAAATAAATAAAGTGAGGTTATGAGATCATTGTACAAGCAAACTTTATTTTCAGGGAAAAAATGGAGAAATTCATATTTTCAGTTGACAAATGTGTGAAAGGAAATCTCTGCCGACTTCACAGATCAAGGCAGTCCTTATCTTCAGTGACATTTGCATTTCCTGCCCGGACTGTTGCATGCAATAAATTTCTATTTTGATTGCACTTAGGATAATCTTTGATCAAAGCAGTCGAGAATTTACCTGGTATGGGCCCAAGGAAACTTTTGGTGCTATAGCTGATGTGGTTTATGGCTGAGTGGAGCCAGTAGTGTCTAAGGATAAAAAAGAATTTTCAGTAACAGCAGGAGTCCTTGGCAGTTTTCTTCAGTTTGAAACTCTAGTTATTTACTGGTCAAACTTCAGAAAATTCGCATAGGAGTAGTCCAGCTCCATCATGCTCTAGATACTATAATCACTTTGCCTATCATAACATTACAATGCTAGGCATGTCAATAAACTTTGTCACTATTACTTATGGAGACTAGGTCCGTTGCTAGGAAGGGTTAAAATCCTCAGGGTCTGAATATAAGGAAAATCCGAATTAAAAACGAGTCTAGGTAAGCAAGAACATTGAATTTTGACTCAAGAAGGCAAGAAAAGTGCTGCTGTGAATAAAAATAGTTCAAGCTCTACAAGTGTTATCATGAACACTTTACTTAAGTAATTTTGCAAACAAAATGTTTGGATTTAATATAAAACACTAAACTCTTGGTATATACTAACAATAGTAGTAATTGTAACTTTTCATGGATTTTACCTCACATCACTCTCAAACATAATGGACTTATAAAGTTACCATTGTTGGTTAAATTTCTTACAAGAGTAACTAACACTAATTTAGCTTCATTAACTTTGATTAGTTTCATTAATTGTTGTATAAAACATTCGAGCCTTAATTTTAGAAATAAACCTTTGAAATTCTAAACAACTATTTGATTTTTTTAAAATTTATTTATCGTTTACTTTATATTATTTGAGTCTTACCTGTTACATAACTGGTATATACTTATGCAGTATGCCAGTTCCAGATAAAGCTGATATCTGGATAAAGCTGATATATGGACATTGTAGCTAAAATGATGAATTTGACTAATGAAGTCCACCATTACATCTTGATCCACGGTGTAAAACATCGAAATGGCCTAACTTTAATTTTCTAAACTACATAGTTTCTGTTTATAATCTCATAATTATTTCTTTTTTTTAATGTAATGATAGATTATTTAATGCTATCTGTCTAGATGATAAGGTATCATAATAAGAACTGCATTATTTTTAGATTTAAAATAATGGTAACATAATTGTAATGGTTTAGGAAACCCAATATGCACTACATATCCTGTAATTTTTAAAATCTGGGACAATAAATAAATTATGGTTTAACTATTAATAATAATTGTAGTGATTTGTTTATTTCTGTTTTACAGGACCACGTCTCACAACTGGGCGAAAAAGGGTTTATGGAGGGATGAATGCTGAAGAAGATAGTAACAGTTTAGATTCTGATTCTGAGTTCTTTTTAGATGATGTTGATGGTGAAGATTCATCTATCCTTGGGAGTAATGATGATTTAAAAGGAATAGCTTCTGAATCAAAATCTGACCAAACTGATGATGATTTCTGAGAGTATTTTAGTCCGATAATGATATATATTTTCAATAAAATACAAATTTTAATTGAATTTATAATTTTAGATCAACCCAAGCTTGTTTATGCTCATAATATTTCATTTACATGTCAGTAAGATAAATTTGTTTCAGCTTGGATGTTAGTACATTAAACCGAGTTAAAGATTTCAATTTTTAGAACATGACTACATAGAAAATTTTACTGGTAGTTTCATATAATTTTCAGTTCTTTAATCTAATAAAACAAACATTCAATTTAAAAGAAGAAAATAATTGAGATGTTGGAGTAGCACCTTATCCTGAAGCCAGAAGTGGCACAGGTTTGGACCCAGTCTGGGAGGGCTGACTTTTATTTAGTTGTCTGCCGACAGAATAAATCTTGACCTCCACACTCTGGATAGAATAAGATTACCTCAAACAGGCCTTCCTGCCCAAGTTGGAGTTTATACTTGTTTATCATTACTTCACAAATGTTAGTTTTGAGGAAAAAAAATTTAAAGATTGTTTCAGTTTCCAGTAATTACTAATTAATTTATTAGATGTTGCCACAATAGTATTAGAAATAATTGAACAATAAAAAATAAAACATACCTCTAAAGATTAATTAAATTACACATTATTATAATAAGTACAGATATCAGTCTTTAAGTGAAAGTAACCTTTACACACAACACACAACAGCTGGAATTTACATGAATATAATAATTGTGTGTTGGTGAGGCAAGCACCGCTTCTGCCACTCAACAGTATGCATGTTACACCTAGTTTAACCGAAAATAGAATCTTTAGTCAAAACAAGTATAATTTTTTAGCTTCCAGATGAAACACTCCAGCTATTATATCGCGTCTACCATGAGACTTTTGTTTGTCTTTTAAGTTTTCTCCAATTTCCTCACCAAACTCTTTCTCTATCCTTGGGTGCGTATCAATAGTTCAGTCAAATTCTATATCCTAACCTGCAAAAGGTCAAGTAGTACTAACTTTTATTATGATATTTGGACCTAAGTCAGTAGTAAAAAATCAAATTTTCTACTTTGAAAGCCCTGTGTGGCAGCAAAAAAATCACCAACATTTTGGCACGTCTGCAAAATGGCATTTTTAGTTTCTGATCAATATCTCCCAAAGTTTACGCCAGAAATAAAACATTATGGTTACTTTTATTAAACCAAATTAAATTTGCCACAATTTTAGACCTCAACCACCTTAGTAGGTTAACTAGTTCCTGAGACATAGTCCTTAAAAAATTGAATATTTATCCCACATATGAAAAATCTTTTGGTCTCTAAATTTGTCAAATATCAAAATAAAAGTATTGAAAAAATCCACGAATCCTTGATATAGTGCAGATCCACGTTATGTTCTAATGTTTTCTCTAGTGTGATCTACTGTTAAAAAAGCTACAAGGCACTAACTCCAAATCATTTTTCTAAATACATTTTTGTTATATTTTTATGGTGTTAGAAAGCCCTAAATCCAAGGTCTGTGTGGTTAGTATTGCAATTGCTATATGACCTTTAGAAATGTATAATAATGAATTAAGTGTTTGGTCAGGTGAAAGTTTGAATAATAAGGATAATAAGTATATCTCTCCTTCACCTCTTTGTACTTGCATGATTATTTGGTTCAGCATCCTCTGGGTTAAATACTTTAGAAAAATATTCAGTCCATCTATTAAATATATCATTTCTTGATTCCAGCAAGTTTCCCTGTTTATCTTTACTGGATTACGGTAAAGATAAACAGGAAAACTTGTGTGGTTTAAATCCAGTCTCTATTTTTTTTATTCCAATATACAGTAAATTTAGTAAAATTTATTTGTGTCTTTAGCTGCATACTTCTCTTGTATATCTTTATTATTATTTATTTATGCTATTTCCCTTTCCCATGCTCTCTCTCTGACAAATTTCTTTATTCTGTTTTAGATGATTGCGTTTATACTTATTGATTCTTATTTTATTTTTTCCCTAACTTATAGCTTAAATGTAGAATAAATCTACGTGTAGTGGTGTAGTTTTAGATTTGAAACCAATAGTTTTAAGCTGTCTCCTTTATTCTCTTTACACTTCTGATAACCCTTGAACCACCATCTACAGCTTTGCTGACTATACAGCAATTCTTTCTTTCCACAAAAATCCAACTATAGCATCTATTACCCTTCGGAATCATCTACTTAATCTTGCTTAAAAATGGTTACACAAATGGAAATTAAATTAAACACTACTAAATTCAGCCATGTCAGCTTTTCCCTAAGGAAAGATTCATGTTTAGCTTTATCAAATTACAATAATCCCGTTCCTTCAAAAAACTATGAACCAAATTTTTAATAATAATTATTCTTCATTAAAACAAACACTTAATTTTAATTGTTAGCAATTAAAAATAACAATCAAGTAAACTTGAAGAATGAACATTTATTGAGGAACTACATTCTGATGAAAGAATGTTTTGAAGGTGTTGTAAAGTCTTGGTAAATGAAAAAAAAGTCCAAATATGTATATATTTAAAACTTCAATACAAATTATTGAAACAAAATGGTCTTTTTTAACAATAGAAAGACTTTTAAAGTATATAAACCATATTATTGATAAAATATGCACCACATCAAGAAAAAGTGGGCAAAATTAATAATTTAGTACAAGTAAAAACCATACCATCATATTCCGGTACATATTACTATTTTAAAATATCTTCTATTGTACTTATAAAGAGTGACAGCTCTGAGAGATTCATTTCGAAGTTCAGGGAGTATGTTTTGGCAATATTCAATTCTTTTAATAACGTCTTGTCACTCAATTGCATTAGTATATTAATGAAAGGTTGTTTAGTGACACTTATGGCACTACTGCCAACAACAAACTAAAACAATATTAATGATTTAATTAACATTGAGTTTTATAAAATATGATAGCTAAATCAAGACATCGCATCTGTAACACAATAAAGGTACAATTCAAATTTTATGAAAAACATATTCCCACAACTTGCTAAAAATAAAATCAATCGCCTATAGTCTGCTTGAATTGTAAAGTGGAAAAAGATTGATAAAAGAATTCAAATGTTTACTGAATTATTGATGGTACATAGTCAACTGTGAAATATTGACTGAGCTCTGAATATTTATAACCAAATGTTTACTGTTTCAATGATATGATCAAAGGTTTATTACAAAAACTTTAATTACTGATTTCCAAACTAATTCAATTTTTGAAATATACCTTCATTCTAGGCAAGAAACACATTAAAATTATATTATTAACTAATACCTCGAGCTTCCAATCAAATTCAATCAATTTCGAATCTGGCATCTTTATGCCAATTAGAACGAATTCTTTAATAAATTAGCTTCAAGATATAAACAACTCGCAGAACAGTGTTTCTTCCTGGGAAGTTTCTCCTATCGACTAGGCGAAACAAAGAGTTCAGAAAATAAATAACGCTACAAAAGAAATTTTCAAATTCCCTTCACATTTGTTAGTTTGATCACAGTTCATGGTTTGGCAGGCTGGTTGTAATAAAATTGATGATATGATTGTAATAAAAGTTATGTGATATTTTGTTCTATATAAACCATATGTTAATCGATAATGCATCGTTGTCTTAATTTTGCCTAACCTTTAAAAAATGTTTTATTTTCTGTCTATTATCTTCTCAAACGCTATCTTGTGTATTTCTCAGTATAATAAATTGATATGAACAAGACAAAAACTAAAGACCTAAATGTAGGCTGACGAATGACTCGAGGCAATACCATGCCAAGATGTCTCTGCTGCAAAAATCATTGAGAAACTTCGTAGACTTTTCGAAATGCCATCCTTTGTCAACTCAGACCGCGGGAACTCCTTCATGTCCCAGTAGCTGAAGTCATTCTTATCAACACATGGTATAGCCTCGAGGTATTCGTCAGCCTACATTTAGGTCTTTAGTTTTTGTCTAGTGTATATCAAAAAGCCAAAAAAAATCTTCGTAAAATAACAAACAAAACAATTCTTTTTATAAAATAATTTAACTATGGTAAAAAATAGACGTCCTCCAATCCATTCCACAAGCGTGATGGTTGGGATAACTGAATGGCGAAAAAATAGCACTTAACACCACAAGGCACATTAGTATATACACACGTTTCATACATACATATATATATATATATATATATATATATATATATATATATATATATATATATATATACACACACTTATAAGTATAAAACCTTTTTTTTATATCTCGGTTAACATGTAGGTAGTTGATTGGCCCTCTATTAACTGATGCGTTGGTTTGAGTATAATAGATGATGTGGTGTCTGATTCCTAAGGCTGTTTGGGTTCAGTTGGATCTTCGAGATTCAACAAGTGATCGACAGAGACGTTTTTAAAACCGAAAGGTAGTTGAATGACGAACATCTTATCTTGTTTCCCTGTAACTTATAGACCAGGGCAATTAGCTCGGAAAAGGGGTTTGCGATCGTAGTAACTCCGGTAGTTCCAATTTTTTAAAATGTTCTATGAACTGGTTCCATCATGTAAAATGCGAGTTTTCGACCTTCCAACCCCTGAGCTCGCGCCGCCATCTTGAAAAAACTAGCCAGAATCACGGAAAAATCGCTTTTTCCCGATTTATCTCCTTTCCAATACAAATTTCGGGTAAAATAGTTCATATAAATTTTGTAGATTATAAAATTTCCTAGAAATCTGTGTTTACCATTATCTTCTATCTCCATACAACACCAAAATATAAAGTGCGCATAAGTTCGTAAAAACCAGTAAAATGCGTAACAAAGTTTGATTTTTGTGAATACCCCGTTTCCAGTACAGTTTTGAGAAAAATGACTAACGACAATGTAGCAGAGCATAAAATTTCATATATGCATGCTCTTATTATGTCTATTGTCCTAAACCACCGAAAACAGGACGAAAATTGAATAGGTATCTGCATTAGTAAGTAGCGATGAAACGAACGATCGTGGTCGAGCTGCTGAAATCAGGGTGTGATAAGGCAATACATTTCCGTTTCGACCCTTCTACCTTGCTATGCTTACCTTTGCCTATCACAATCTCACAAAATACTGACAATGTCCGTGGAATCTCCGAGTTCACATCCTGAAGAAAGTCAGACAATATGATGGGCTGTAGTTATCCAATAGGTACACCATGGTTCGAATATCTTCCCTAATAATATCTGCAGCAGCTTTTACAATCCGATATCGTTCTTCCATCAGTCTGGAGCTCCAGTATTGATACTACTGGTTATTATTATTATTATTTCGAATAGGCCAATTAAGGACCACAATATTCAACGTTTTTGCTGCGAGTGTGCTTTGATGTTTGCCCTGTACCCGCGCATTCTCTGGCTGTGTACATACCACACCGTGTACCATGTACTATGCTGTGGTATTCCACTGGTTAGATATTATTTTGTACCCAGTATTTTTGAAACAAATTACTGGTGTGTTATCCCCCTTTCAACAAAAAGGATCTCGTCACCATAGTGGTTTTCAAGTCTTGCTCTGACAGTTTTTATGTTAGGCCGAAAATCTCCTTCTATTTATCCATTAACTGGTCTATTGAAAACTAACTGTCATTCGTCTGAATTATTGGATAGATAATTATAAACGTCTCTCATTGCTTCATCATCATCTTTATGAGGAGATTGACCAGGTTTCTATAAAGAAGGTGAGTGAAAAACTTTTTGTAGCAAGACGCATGATATCTTGCACCTTGAGCCACCTAGTCTAGCCTTCAGGCACTTGAGAAATAAGTTCAATCACTTACTGAGACCACTCATCACCCCGTTCGCCAGCTGCTTTGGTAATCGTCTGATCCACAGAGAGCTGATCCATCTTATGTACAGGATCACGTCATGTTATAGGTATCTAACTTCTTCTGTCTTTGAAGATATAATTCAGTTATTTCTTCTCCACAAAGAAAACAGTTCGTCTTAAACCCGAATTTGGGACCAATTTATCTGAGAGAACGAGTTTGCGCTGGCGCTCTATTTCTACAAAGATAGCAATATGATAATATGAGTTTTTCATTCGTGTAGATATTTTTACAAGTAACGTGCACGGTGACTTCCGTCAAATTTTTCAACAGCGATTGAAGTGAAGTGATTCCTCGTTACACACTTGCATTTCGAAGTGAAGCCACTTGAAGGGTTTCAAGTTTCATAGTTATCAGTGTTTTTATCTGTGTAGTTGTTTTCCATGCCAAACAGTATATTCATTTACACACTTTATTTTAAAATGATCATTACATTGATCGTTTATGAAGAATTATCTAATAATTAAGATAGTTAAACTTTTTTTGGATTGTTCCTGATAAATTATTCTATAAGTTTTATTTGAAAGTATTTTAAAAGAAAATTGTACTTAAGAACCTATAAAATCATAAACTTGAAAATTTAGTTTGGTAAAACTTGTAGAGCGCATTTTAATCTTTAAAATGGTATAATTGGTTTATATGTGTCATAGCCACAATCGATTAGCGGCACGCTCTCGACTACACTTGATGATAACCATATGATTCGGTATAACCTGTTCTATGTTATGAGTGTTCTAAATAAAGTGTTCAGTTATCAATTATATGTGTTTGTTATATTATATCCATAATTTTAACATAACAGAGTTGCCGACGAGATAAAACCATGGACAAGGACCAATTTTCGGCTCTCATCGCTGCAATGACAGCTAGCAACGAAAACATTATTAAAACGATGCTTCAATTTCATGAAGGTAAACAACAAAACCCCATTTCAGTCACTCCTTTCGAGATTTTCAATTCCAAAACTGAAAATGTACAACAATATTTAGAACGTTTTAAAAATTATCTCAAAATCAAAGGGATAGAAAAAACATCTGAAATAGCCTATTCGCTTCTACTCAATAGTATTGGTCCCAACAACTACACACTTCTTTCAACACTTTCGGCACCTAAAAAACCAACTAAATTGTCATTTATAGAAATTTGTGATCATCTTATAAGCCATTTGAATCCTAAAAAGAATATTATGGTGGAGCGTCATAGATTTCTATCCTGTACTCAAAGTGAAAATCAAACTCTGACTGAATATGTTTTATCCCTTCGCGAGTACGTAGCGAAATGTGATTTTAATTGTACTTGTAAAATATCCATAGCTGATATTTTTCTTGCATCTCAATTTATAAGAGGCATTCAAGACAATAGTATCCGAGAACAACTCTTAATGTCTCCAGAATTGTCATTATCTCAGCTTGTTGATAAAGCTTTAGCTTTAGAAGCTTCAAAATTAGACTCTTCTAATTTAGTTCTAATAGAACTTCTAGTAGAATACAGTGGGTTAAAATCTATAGAAACTATTTATATTGTTCCTAATAGGTATTAACCCCTACTTGGAAGAGCGTGGATACGAAAATTCGGAATCGAATTACAACAACTAGATAAACAGTTGAACACTTCAGTGAACGCACTCAGCTCAAACGAGATAACGGAAGAAATAATAAAAAAATATTCGGACCTTTTTGAATCAAGGGTTGGAAGCATTCCCAATATCATCTGCGGTCTACACATCAAAGAAGGGTCAAAACCAATATTTCTAAAACCCAGACGTGTCCCGTTCGCTCTCCGCGACAAAGTAGAAAAGGAGTTGGATGATCTAGAAAGAAGTGGGATCATCAAAAAAATCAACTACAGCGACTGGGGCTCACCACTAGTCGTTATACCTAAACCAGACGGAAATGCGTCGACTATAAAAACACAATCAACCCTCAGCTGAAAGATTCTCATTATCCAATCCCAAAAATTGAAGAAGTACTCAACGAACTTCGGGATGCTGAATATTTCTGCACTCTAGACTTATATAAGGCATTCTTGCATGTGAATGTAGACGAAGATAGCGCACTACTTCAGACAATATCAACTCATAGAGGAACATACAAGGTAAACCGACTCTCTTTTGGGGTGAAAACCGCACCATCGGAATTCCACAAAGTCCTGGCCCAAGTACTAGCCGGTCTTCCAGGAGTAACGGAGTATTTTGATGATCTGACAGTCTACGGCTCATCCCTCCAGGAATGTTATAACAGGTTGATAGGCCTTCTTAATCGATTAAGGGAATTTAATATTCATGTAAATAAAAAGAAATGCCAATTTTTCAAAAATGAAGTCACATATTTAGTCGTTAAAAAGAACAGCATATCGAAAAGTCCAAAAAAAGTATAAGCAATCCAAAAAATCCCCAGATCAAAGGATTTAGATGAACTCCGTCGTTTCCTCGGAATGGTTACACACTATTCTAAATTCATACCTAACATTTCAACAATAACCCATCCATTCAGAGAAATTCTAAGGAAGAACAGACGTTTCAGGTGGTCAGCAGCTTGTGAGAAAGCCTTCATTACACTCAAAGAGGAAGTTGCTAGTGATCAGGTGTTGATGCCTTTCAACCCAGACCTTCCAGTGACAGTGACCTGTGATGCCAGCCCATCAGGTATCGCAGGCATTCTGTCTCATATTGTAAACGAACTCGAACGGCCTGTCGCATTTGTTTCAAGAGCCCTTACAAGACATATTTAGTTTTCATGGACTACCTGAAATTTTAGTTTCTGACAACGCCACAATATTCACCAGTCAAACATTCAAAAAATTCTGCTCTAAATACGGAATTAACCAAAAATTTATAGCCCCCGGGCATCCATCAACCAATGGCTTAGCAGAAAGGCACGTCCAAACACTAAAGAAGAAACTCAAAGCAATGAAATCTTCGGGAGATTCATTGAAATCCAGAATTCTTGAAATAGTCTATAGGTACAGAACGACACCGCGAGCTAACAACCTGACTCCGGCAGAGATGTATCTAGGACGAAACCTTAGAATCAGTTTAGATGCCCTAAGGCCACCTAAAAAAGGTGCTTCAAAAACTCGAAACTCACACCTAAAGGTACGGCAATTAAGCGCGGGAGAAAGGGTTCAAGCACGATGGTACACTCCAACCCACGATGAATGGAAGTTTGGCTCAGTGGCACAGAAGCTTGGCAAACTTCATTATATTATTGAGCTATACAATGGATATAGATTGAAGAGGCATATAGACCAACTGAGAGCTTTCCGGATACTACCGCTACCTCAAGACATTGCGGACCCGAGCCCCAAAGGGATAACTCAGACTCAGAAAACAGTTTCCAGACAACTCGACGGGGTGGTGTATAACCGAAGCGTTCTGGAGGCGCCGGAGGAAGTTCCATGTCAGCAATCTTCGCGAATGCTTGCACCCGGACCAGGTCTTCAAAGATCCCCAGAGACATCCCCTATGAGGCCTGTGACATCGCCGACCATGTCCCCAGGAAGGGCTCAGACACCTGAGGGTTTGAACCCACATCAGACTCCGGATCCAGTCCCAGAACCATCTCTGCGTAAATCTCAGCGTTTAAAGAAGCCTCCATCTTGGCTACAGGACTACGCGCTCTTCTGACCTCAACGCAAGGGAAGCTAATCAAGCGGGGGAGACTGTCATAGCCACAATCGATTAGCGGCACGCTCTCGACTACACTTGATGATAACCATATGATTCGGTATAACCTGTTCTATGTTATGAGTGTTCTAAATAAAGTGTTCAGTTATCAATTGTATGTGTTTGTTCTATTATATCCATAATTTTGACATAACAATATGTGAAATAAAACAGTAACGGCTAGTGTGTCCTCAAAGCGAGCAAGTGTGCGACGTTGTAACCCCATCGCCACTTATAATATTTTTTTATGTGGAACTTTTGAGTATTATATTGTTCGGGGAGATATTCCCTACACCATGCGTACCGAATTGAGCCTTTCAATATCCACCACCTGAGGTGGGCTCCCCGTGATATAGAATAGCAACAATCGGCAACGCACTTCCATAGTAACACGCTGCTCTTGTTCTGGTTATGGTTGCTGTGTTCCTCGGTCAACAAAATAAAGTTATGGTAACATCATAGAAAATTATTGTCGCTTTATTACAAAGAAATATGGAAACAACTCCACCGTTTATGTTTTGACTAAAAAATGGTTTCATCACGGACTACCCAACCTCCCTAAGATGTTTAGCTTATTTACAGTATTATTTTATTACTATTTAAATTTGGTTTTATTCAACCATCTACTTCCTTGAATCAACTCATTTCGTCTATCCACTCTTTAAGGATATTCTCAGTTTTTATTTACTTTGTATTCAATCTTTACTTACTATGTTCGTTGTTAGCTGACTTTCATGTCTTATATTTAATATTTGAAATACAGTATTTATTTACTTTGATATTCAGATCTATTTTCTTTAAATCATGAGCTGAATCAATTAATATCATACATTTCTTTTTCAAATGTTGGAGAGTTAAGGCATGACCGTTGTATTTTTCAATCATCAATGAGCAATTAAATCCGGATCTTCTACAAGAACAGAAGTGTCCTTATTATGTCTTAGAATTACACGAAAGAAGATATCATTAGAGATTATGACCTTTGCTCTATGAGTACGTCATATTTTGTATACAATACTTTCATGTCTCCAACCCCAGTCTGTAGGCTGAAGTGCTTTTCCAATCCAGAGCTGAAATTGAAGGTAAACTCACAACAGATGTTGGTGTGCTGCTTCTAATATTGGTGGTAATTTGGTAGTAATAGTAAGCCGAAGTGGATTTCAGAGTCGAGTTCTTTGCCAATGAATGAACGACCTTCATTCAAGTTTGGATAATAACTTAGTCCGTATAATTCAGAGATGCACTTTTCCTCATTTTCTAATAATTCGTCTCGAGATATTTGGTTTTAGAATTCGTTTATAATATAATTCGTTTGGTTTTAGAAATATCTCAACTTGTATTTTGGCTCGTGATTTTTTGTGATTAAATCTTCCTTAAGCCGGAAAAATATGAATTGTTATCTCATCCGGTAACTGCATCTGTAAATAGAAGAAGTGGCCTTAAACTCCTGAGGCAACAATGGAATTTCTTCCAAAGTCCTCTTTTGAAAATAAATATATGGATTTGTTCTCCGGTGAAAGAACAACTAGTAAAACTAAAAGATCTGTAGCTGATCTCACAACGAATTCCTATGGTAAATTTATTAAATAGTTCAAATCCACCTTCCACCATTTCCAAGTCAGTATTCGCCGCAGCTGACCCTGTTACGATTCCTTTGTTACGGAATGCATCACTCAGAGCTCTACTCATCCTCTTCTTATAGATCTCGTAAGGAATGGCTCTTTTTTCTATAACTCATAGAAGTTTTTTCATCAAAACCTTTATTGCATGATGAGTATATAGCCAATCTTCTTGTCTGCTCTTTTTCCATTATTGTGACTTTTGGAGGATACCCGTTATAAACAACGAAGGATTTGTTTCCACATTTCTTGGTTGTAAATTAGGAATAATTTTCTGTGATGTTCCCATAAGTTTTATTTTGTTGGCCAATGAACACAATGAAAAAGAAATCCTCCGTCGATGACCACACCTACATCATCTTGTTGTATTATTATTTCATCTTTAATGCCTTCATGAAGTAGAATCTGGGCATTTACCCTCTAATCGGCAAAAATATATTCACATAAATACCTATTAATATTATTAAAATTGTAACGCTAGAGAAGTGTTTCAGTATTTTTTTGTACTACGTTAATACATGTTTAGGTAAAAATGAATTCAAGTTTATTATTTATTACCCTCCTTTATCTTATTATCTGTTAAAAAAGATATTTTTAAATATTAAGTGGCAGTAAGTTGCAATGACTACGTCCTTGTGATTGGAATGTGTAAATACTTCAAATATTGAAGGATTCAATATCCCTACCACGTGTGGCCAGTATCTGATAGTACCCAAGGCCAGGTACTCAGATATCAGCTGATCCAACTCAGAAGCAGCATCCATTGAGTAGATACTGGGTATAGATATACCCAGTTCATTTCGACTGTATTAACTCTTCGTATCAGATACTTTTCAATGACTGATACAACCTAACCCAGTTTTGCCAGATTGGGTTTTTTTCCCCTAGATTTAGGGTTTTATTCACCTTCTGTTGTATTTTTCACTTTCCTTATCATTTATTCTCATCTTATATGAGGGGGTAATTTTGGTTACATTAATAGAAAAATAAGAATTAAAAATTTAAAGTTAAAGTTGGTGGATTTAGAGGAAACTTAGTTAAGTTTAGGGTTAAATTTGGTGAATTTAGGGGAAAATACAGGGCTGACCTGGCAACACTGAATAAAATACATTTGGAAGATTCACTCCACAAATCCTATGAGAAAATTCTAATTTTTTCTGTGACATATTATTTATAAACTCATATTATTTAATTTATAATTATTAACAAGATTAATTTATACTATAATTTTTTTTTTTTAAACAACTTGTATGACATTGATATTCAAGTAGAACAGGCACAATATTAGGATGATGAAATAATTATAATTTAAAACTAATGAAGTAAAATTATATATATGCAAGGACATGGGGATAGCATTGATCATTTTAAACAATAAGGGCATCCTGAAGACGGAGTTCTTTGAAACGTCGATGATGGCAGAATTAAGAAGTGTTTTTTAATAATAAAGCAATGTGCCATAGGAAATTGTTTAAAAAAAAAATTAGAATAAACAAAATTGTATCTATTTTGAGAATTACCCAAATATTTATACACCACATAACACTTATTACTTGTACTATAATATTTAAATAAAATATGCATTTGTGTATTTAATACAATTTAACTATGTAAAAAGTTCTTTTCAATGGATAAAACCTGAATGCTGTAGTGGCCTCACAACAGGCGTTGATGACCTAGCAGTTTTACACTTTAAAGCCCAAACAAACCTGAATGCTGTTATCATTGAAATCATGGATGGAGCCCAACCCAGGGAGTATAAATTTACCACTTCAAATAACTTTATTTAATTAGTATGGTTTTCTAAAAATATTTGTCTTTATTACAAAAGTTTAAGATTCTTAAAATAAAATCTGTTATTAACTATTACAGAAGACGCAGATATATCTGGCAGCCAAAGAGTTATATGTAATAAATTTAAATGACTGAAGTTATTTTGTTTACAATAGATTGATCATTATAGCTCTTAAATGGATTCGAAGTTTGAACTGTTAAAATATTGTTGATAAGTACAGGAACTTCTATTATAGCTCTCCCTCAGAGTTAGATGGCAGTCTGAGGACGCTAAGTTGATTTTTCTTACTCTCGGATTTTGTTTACAATTAAAAATATATACACATATTACAAGTAACAATATTATCCTGTAATATGTGTATATATTAATAAATATTTTATAAGGAAAAAAAATGTTAGTTTAAATTAATGTCGTGTGAGTTCACCCTTAGGTCGGTACGCACAAACTGCCGTTCCGTTCCTCCGTACCGTATCACCGATTTGAACATTGTTTCGAAGAACAAGACAGCGTTCCGAATGAATTGGATACGGGAGGGCGATCGGGAGAAAAGAGCGTTCTTCTGAAGTTGTGGTCGAGTTCTCGCCCCAGTATCAATCATGGCATCTGAGCAGCAAGTGCCAGCAGCCGCGTACATTTTGATTGATTACTTTTTGGAAAAGAAGAAGAAAAAACAGCGTTAAAGGACAGCGAACTTATATTCAAACCGGGAACAATTTGGAGGGAGCAGCCTGTTGGCTGAGTTGAAGTTTCAGATCAGCGGCGTGTACAAGACTTTTATCCGGATGCATCCAACGGACACGAATTGATAACAAAATGAAAATTCACAGAAAATAGAAGAGAAGGGGGATGACGGGCGATGGAAGGAAATTCGAAGAACGTAGGAATGGAACGGTGCTTCCGTCGATCCCGTCCACACTAGTCTCCCCCCGTTTCGAGCATTTCTTTGATGCGACGGTGGAAACCGCCAGCGTAGCGATCGGCTCCGATCCGTTCATCGGAACATCAATTCTTTGAAGTTTTACCGTACCGATCACAGGATTTGTTCGGCTGGGAGAAACGGAACGGCAGCTTGTTACAATTGCGTACGCGGCGTTTAGGCTACAATCTAATTGTGGGCGAGCTATAGTAACCAAATGAACTATAAATCTACATACATAAACAGTAACAACATAAATAATAAATTACTGCCAAGAAAGTAACTTTTGCCATAACCATGAAAAAGTAATTCTTTTAATTTTTTTAAAAGATAAAATATGGAAAATGTTTTCAATTTGGAATGATTTAAATTGAAACTAATTATATAATCTTGTAGTATTTACAATATAAGACAGTTCTGTACATTAAAGGCATAAAGTAGTAATTCAAATTCAGCTGATTTTGATTTCATTATTGTATCTGCATTAGTAAGGAGATATTTTTCGAGTATAAATATTTTAAATAAACTAAAACGGTAATCAAATATGCAACACTTCAAATATGAAAATTTACCACTATCAATCACAAGCAATACAGTGCAATCTGAAACTTCTTATGTTCTCCTGAAAAATTTGAAAATGTTACAATAGTTTACCTCTAACGCAGAGAGTTGAGATATCAGCTGGACATTCCAAATGTTGTATATATCACTTTTTATTATCTTAATTTTAGTTTATCCTAATGAAATAAAAACATTATATAATTGTATTATTTCTCCTGAATTAGATATAACAAATTATCTATTATTTATAAATAATAGAAATCACAGTCATAGAATTTTACACTTATGTACAAGGTCTATTATACATACATGTACATCAATTAATTTAATATTTCTTGTTCATTGAAGTCCATTTTAATTAATATTTATACTAAATAAACTCAAACCCTTCATATTTTATATCATCTATTTTTGTTTCATTGAGAAGTATCATTCCATGGATGGTAAAAGCTGTTATGTATGTAGCTATGCGACCGTGAAATTCTTCAGTTTTTAAAGCTACAATAACTTCATCCTTTGTACCAGGAATAAATTTAAAACTAGAGAAACCATGAGTTGGCAGGACTTCACCAATGTATACCACCTATAAAAGTAATGATAACGTTGAATAATATAATTAAAAAAAATCAGTAACCATACATTTAACATATCTTCGAGCTAAGGATGTGATTTGAACAAGACAAGAAATGAGAAAGAATATCACCTTACTATCGTGTGCAAAATGTACTTATTATAAACATCTGAATTAGACAGAGTTTTGAGATTATATTATATATATATATAAGTTAATGTCCGGTGGACAACAACATAGACCTTAATACCATCTCGGAATGTAAATAACATACAAATTCTATATATAGAGGATTATTGAGGAGAATAAATCAGCAGTTTTAGTTCAGATCTCGTATGTGTCATTTCAAGCTCCCTTTTCCTTCTTTTATTTATTTCAATTGTTTTTTTTGTTCTTTTCGAGCGGAGCGAGCTTAACTTATATATATATATATATATATATATATATTTTATAAAAAAAACTTCAAAATGTGAATAATATATGAATATTGTACAGAAAGATAATGAAAATTTTCTTATCTTTTAAAAAATCTTACAAATAACATTTAATGCCAAATTAAAATTTGGGCAGTATGCATATGACAGTGCTATTATTAAATGGATCTCCCATTACTATCAGGAATCTGTGAAATAGCTGTGTGATCACTATTTCATTTCCTTTGTGAAAGGTGAGAAATTTTTTTTTTGTTCTACAATTAATGTCCATATATTCTAAGACCTAAAGAAACACAGATTTTCTTCTCTGATTCTGTGAATTCAAAATACATCTGTAGACAAGTTACAGAAAACAGGTACCAATCTTCATTACACTTTCAGCTGGGTACTAATTTTCAAGATATATTTGATTGCTTAATATGAAGATAGACTTTATATGTCATATTTTAATTTTAAACAATAAAATTTGCTCTGCTAAAAGTCATTATATAAACTGAATTTTTAAGTTAATTACCATATCCTACATTATTTTTATGCCATTGATGAGGTGAATGAGCTTCCACAATTTTTTTTTTTTTTTTTAAACATTTGATATGTGAATTCTCATATCAGCGTTAAATATAATTAAATTAATTTTAATTGAACACATTAAACACACCAACACATTAGATACATATTTTTTTTAAAAATTCAAAATTTTGATACTGAGTTAAAACAAAAAAGTCCGGTTGGTTTTCAAAAATAAATAGGTTTAATGCCAATATAATTTAAGGGATCATGTCGAAAAAAGTTTAGTAGAAGCTCATTCACCAATTAATGGCTCACGATTAATGTCGGTAAATATGGTAAATAACTTAAAAACGCAGTAATGACTTTTAGCAAAGTAAACTTAATTGTTTAAAATATGCCATATAAATTGTATCTCCATTTCAATTAAGAAATGTTTTTAAAATAAAAATAACCCATAAAAGTGCCATCATTAAATTTGACCCTTCTTATAATATGTACATGGTAACACATATTTCTTCCAAAAACTTAAAAAAAAATAACTTTGGAATATTTTTAACAGTTTACGGTTGGTTTGGTAAATTCAAGATAACTATCAAATTAAATTCCATTTAATTCTGAAAAGAATGACACTATTTTGTGCTTTCTAGAGAATATAGCTATTCAATGATTTAAAGCGTGTTACAAAAAAGTTGATTTTTTATTTTTTAAAAATTACAAATCAAAAACTAAAAATGGGCAAAATCTGAAATTTTACAAAAAATCGTTGAATTCTGAAACATAAAGTTCCAGACCATTGGTTGATCTGACATGGAATAACCTCTGTATCATTTAATATAGCACAAGAATCTGTCGTCAGGTGATGTGCACTGAAAAAGGTTCTGAAGGCTCTGGTTGGTAAAATATCCGTGCTCGGGTACGCTAATAATTTGGTACTGCTAGGTGAAGATGCAGAAACTATAAAACTAAATACAATGTTAACGAAAGTGGGTAAAGAACTAGGTTTCGAAATAACAACACGCAAAACAAATTTATGGTTAGCAGTAGGAACAGTGACAATTTCAGTGATGTATATATAATAGGGAATCAGTTTGAATATAAGGGAATAAGACAGAGGATGCTAGTTCTCAGTTGCTAAATTACTTAGTTCATGCATTCTTTCCAGAAACTTAAAAGTTAGAATTTATAAAACTATTATCTTTCCTATTGTCCTTTATGGTGTGAAACAAACCGCTTTTAGTATGAAGGAAGAATGAGAGTTACTCTCGAAGAAATTTTTCTTCTACCTTAGGTATTGTTTGGAATATTTGGTCCGAGGAAAGATGAGTCAACAGGAGAATTTAAGAGGTTAAATAATGCATATTTGCAGAGCACGCACCTTGCGAATATAAGTAAAATAATAACATGGTGACACTTGAAATGTATAAGTTAAGTTGTTGGGCTTAGTAACATTCGAATTATCTAAAAAGTTAATTAGCATTGAGCTAACTATGATAGTAAACGTCCAAAGGGTAGACTGAAATGTAGATGTGAGGATTGTGTAAAACTGTTCTACCGGATTTGGGTTGTAACAGTAGTTGGTGGAAGGAAGTATAGTGACAGTGATCAGCATCGGACATGTGGGCTGGCTTACTTTACCTTTTCTTATAATTGAAAGGCTCCTGCAAATCTTTAAATTAATGTGCACACAACTCTATCATAATCCACAATATTTAAAGTCTCCTTCCTTTGAGATATTACATATCATGATATTTTAATATAAGCAGTTGGAGGGGCAAAAGAACAGTTATTGATTACGCACCACATTCAGCTTTAACTCCTCTCATATCACTCCCACCTTCACTCCATAACTTTCCCTTATTCTAATTCCCATTCAATCTCCATAAGTCTACTGTTACTGTTATTACTAGAATTTCAAAAGCAGGCGAAATTGAACAGCTAATATTTATTGGCATAAACAATCCATAATAGCTCCAATCAATATAATAACCTTACAAGATGATAGTTTCTCGGTCCCCTTTATTGTCCAACATAAGGTGAACAGTACCAAAAATGTGAAGTAAATAATCATGTTACTTAAAGACGAAATTACAGTTACTACAGAGGAGGATCACCCACTACCACTCTCTAGAAGGGATTGAAATTAACTCTTATTTTTCTGTCTTAGTGAATAAAAGTCAATATATGATTTTGGTTTATTATTTTCAATAATAGACCTTTAGAATCGACCAAGGAAAAATTTTTTGTAACCTCCCTCAAAATTTGAGGTTTTACGTTTCAAGATAAGTAGAATCCACATATCGAATAAAAAAAAATCCGTCCGTCCGCAGCTTTTCTCCGAGACTATTGGACCGATTGTATTGAGATTCGGTACCAATGTCACAGGTCACCCCGGGATGATCCTCGGAACTCGACATTACCATCCATCTTTTTGTTTCAAAATGGCGGCCGATTAGAGATCTCATAAGCCTATAACTCGGCCATCTATAAAGGTAGAGAGGAAATGTAAGGTGTTTTAGAATCAGCATAACAAGGCATTTATATATATATATATATATATATATATATATATATACGTACATATAAAATCTGTATAATTACCGTTTATAGATCTCATAAGCCCATTTTTTGTTTGGTGCTTGTATTGTATTTAAACGAAAGCTAATGAAATTCCCTACAAAACGAAATAAAAATCATTTAAATCGGACCATTATTAGCTGAGATATATCCTAAGAAACTTTGGAGACTGATTCTCCTGGCGGCTAGTCATCCGGCTTCCTGACCTATCTATTGGGCTTCAGACTTCCTCGTATCTCTCTGTTTTATTCTTCCTTGGATTATTTCTTTCCTTCTTTTTTTTCCTACTGAAGTGCACATCAAATATTTCCTCTGTATCATTTTACACCACAGCCTACTTGCATTGACAGAGTTTTTTAAATTAACAATCCCAGTTCAGCACTCTCACGGCGATCATCTTGTGAAAAGGTTCAAATTTCTTTCCCTTTGGTGCCTACTGCTTAATTTTTTTTACTTGGGCAGAATATATTGAAATATTACTGAATTGAAATATTACTAAGTGGAAATAATAAACCATTGTGTAATAATTTGCAGCGTTTTTATATTTGGCATCTGAAAATAAAAGCCATATGGATGACTTTTATTTTTGACCTTGAAAAGTAAAATTCATGATTTCATTTTTATATTAAAAAAATAAATAAAATCAACGTTAAAATTTTATTATTTGACTATGAATATTAAGGTTTTCCAAATATTTTTGATATTGGAGTCCATTATTAAGTTATCAAAGGTGCTGAGTATGAAAACAATATCAATTTTAATATCTCAACTTCACATATTGATTTATGTTAACATTTCAGATATCATCGATATTGAGGTCCATTAATAGGTTACCGACAGTAGCTTAGCCAATATTTCGTTTCAGTGAGGGGTCCATCCAAGAATTAATCTTAAAATCAACAGTTTTGTACAGACACAGTACACCCTCGGTAACCTAATGATGGGCCTCAATATCGATGATATCTGAAATATTAAAACAAATCGATACGTGAGCGAGAGATTTTAAAATCGATAATTTTTTTATCAGCACTTTCGATAACCTAATAATGGACCCCAATATCATGGAAATCCGAATTGTTAAAATAAATAAATACGTGAGAACGCGATTTTAGAATCAATACCTTTTTCAAACTCAGTACCATTGATAATCTTGACTGACCCCATCCGTCTGACGTTGTGTCTTTCGAACCTTTCAAAAAACTGTGAATCATTTTTGTTTAGCGTCCAAGACTCACAGGCGTACGTCCCTACATGCCTAATCAGTGTATTATACAGTACAATTTTTGTTTTATGCTAACAATTTTACTATTTAATAATTTGACAATGAAAAAATATGCATGATTCTTCTTCTGATTTCCTCCCTTTCATTCTAACTATTATTTAAGACTGAGCCGAGGTACCGAAAGCTGTGAACGACCTCAAAAGTATGCGTTCTTATCACGTTGCTGTTGGCGTACTCGCTTCTCTCTCTTGATAACAACAATTTAATTTTTTCGCCATTTATTTTTAATCCTACCCTTCGATTCGTGAGCACGAGCAAGCGCTTATA
Source organism: Rhaphigaster nebulosa (assembly GCA_948150685.1). Taxonomy (NCBI): domain Eukaryota; kingdom Metazoa; phylum Arthropoda; class Insecta; order Hemiptera; family Pentatomidae; genus Rhaphigaster; species Rhaphigaster nebulosa. The sequence goes on from OX411306.1 coordinate 160,893,289, forward strand.
AAATAAAATACATCGTTCATACTCAGCACCTTGATAACTTAATAATGAACCTCAATATCAAGTCAATCAGAAATGTTAAAATAAATGGATACGTGAAGTCCCGATATTAAAATCTATATTTTTTTCATAGTCTGCACCTTTGATAACCTAGTAATGAACCTCAAGATCAAGGAAATCCGAAATGTTAAAATAAATGGATACGTGAAGTTGCGATATTAAAATCTATATTTTTTCATACTCTGCATCTTTGATAATCTAACAATGAAATTCAAGAGCAAGAAAATCCGAAATGTTAAAATAAATGGATACGTGAAGTCGCACTAAAATCTATATTTTTTTTCATAATCAGCACCTTCCGTAAACTAATCATGGACCCCAATATCCAAAATATTTGAAAAATCTTTAAGTATATTCATAGTTAAATAATAAAATTGACATTTTTATTTAAAAGATAAAAATCAAATCATGATTTTTATTTTTCAAGGACAAAAATAAAAGTCATGATATGAATTTTATTTTCAGTTGCCAAATATAAAAATCATATCTGTACGTTTATTCACAAGGAGAGAAAAATAATAATTAATTTCAATTCCTACTCTCTAGCTCCATTTATGCTAAATAACTGCTTTTAATTCATTTGCAATATTCTTATTCATTGGAATTAATAAAATTATTACTGTTTTAATTAGATATTATTTAAAATTATTAGTGCGTTGACAACCGCATGATGGTATAGAAGGATCAATCTAATTAGGAATTGATAAATTATTTACCAGTACAAACTTTTCTTTTTGATATAATCCATTTAAACCTTGGTGAGTACCAACATGTATTTGATTTCTAGTCTTAATTAAATTCATAATTCATAAATTTTTTATAATACTGATTTATATTATATCTAATTTAATATGTATAATAATACCAAACAATATTTTGAATTGCTTATTTTTGAACTTTTTCTGTTTTTTTAGAACTGAAGATGAATGTATAACATTCAAAACTAGTTTTCAATAAAACAAATTTATAGAAGTGGCAAATAATTCATCACACCTAATTATTAGTGCTGTCGACTTCCGGTGGTCTTGGGAATTTATACATAAAGTAGTAATAATTTAAATTACAGTAAGGGGCTAATCTCAACTGGAAAGGATCTTTTTACATCTCTTGAGCTAGCATAGCGAGAGAACGTCAACAGCTGTGATCAAATTAAAGCAGTTATAATTGAAATTAAGGTAAGTCCTCTAAAGGGAAAAGGATCCGTTGGGGTTTCGTTTATTTCTTGAGCGAATGTAGTGAGTGGAAGTCGACAGCACTAATAATTTCAAATAATATCTAACTAAAACAGTAATAATTTTAATAACTCCAATGAATACGAATGTTACAATTGAATACAAAACAGTCAATTAGAATCTGGCATAATAACAATTTCTCAGAATATTTGGTCAATAAAAATGTTCAACAATCTACATCAGAGGCCCATAAACCATGAGTAAATTTGAATGACAACATGCCAATTTTAAGAATGCTATGTATACAAAAGTAAATTAAAAAAAAAATAAAAAACAACAAAGAGTACAATCAGTCAAACCAAAAGAAATAATGCTAAAGCTTCAAATGAATCTTTGTAGTAAATCTGCAAGTGTCAGAAGTAATTAATTAGACTAAAGGACTTATGCCTATTTCTGGTAAAATTATATCTGAAAGCCCGAATACAGTGTTCACAGGCAGTCAGAGCTCCATTCAATGAAATAAATTTTTTAAAAGAGGCAATTACTACACAAAGAAATTAACCGAGATATATCATTTGCCGGGCTGAAGACATTTTCTAACCATCTATGGTACTTAAATGAGGAGCAAATAGTTTTGGCAATTTTAGATGCTAATGTAAATTGACATGATTAAGAATTTTGAACAAGAGAATCTTGGGAGGGAAAGAAGATGGATATAAGATTTTAATTAGGGATTGATCCTTCTATACTATCATCCGTACATCAACTGATATAAGATTTTAATTTTAATGTTAATTTCCGTTCTAATCACAATTTAAAGTTGTTTTTTTTTTAAAATGGTCTTGATTATTAACTAAAATTGCTAGTTAAGACAAGTTTACATAAGGACATCATTTTTTGAAAAAGGCTTAAGTGCCAAAAAATTTGAAATTTAGGTTTCAATTTATTATGGGAAGTAAGCACCACCTCTATCCATTCCCACTCATGATATATTGAAAAAAAAAATTATTATTGCTCTAAAAATCGACAGTTGATGACGTAAGCACCAAATACTGATGACTCTCAGTCATCACTAGTGCCAGTGCTTGATTCCTTAAAATGCATTCTAATTACAAAAGATTTGTCACCTAAATAAACTCCTACTCTACACAATAGAGAATAAAAAAAAAAAAAATATATTGTTATTTAGAAAAAAAGAAAAAAACATTTCATGTGTTTCCTATAAAGTTTGCTAAATGGGCTTATACCTTTTTCAAATAACGACGTCGATATCTATTTTTCTTGTTTTTTTTTCATAAAAAAAATATAGAAGACTTCATTATTAAAAAAAATATTTGATATTTCTATCAAAAATATTTTTAGTTCTTTTTAAATATTAATACAGATCAGTTGGACAGTTATATAAAATCTAATGAAACTGCAAACCATCTAGGAGTTTTCAAAGACAATTGAAATAGAGGTAAAATTAATACAGGAATTTAATGGCTTATTTATTTGAGAAAATATAAGTAAATTAGGTAAAATACCAAAATATTTCTGTCAGGATATTATTTTAACGTTTTACAGAACAATAAAGTGATAATTATTTGTCAAATACATAAAAATGATCGACTTGTTAATTTTTTTTTGTTTCCCTTTTTGTTGTTGAGAGAAAGAGGCATGTAACAAACAAATTCTTTATTCCCATAATTTTAAATATGAATAATTGAACACCGAAAATTTTGTTCAATTTTTTCTACCAAGAGCAAGTTATTCATTATACCAAAAAATTTCAGTTTATTACACCATATCTCTTAAAATGAAAATAAATAAAGATATCTAATCACACTTTACATCAGACTGATGCATAAAAAAAAAAAAAAAAAAATACTCAACACCACTTAAATGTTGATAAATCTAATTAAAAAAAAGATTGATAGATAAAACATAAAATCTTAAGGTTTTCATTAAGTCAAGTTAGGTTACATTAATTGAATTCTATTAATGTCATTGTTTTGTTTTTTTTCTTTTAAATTAGTATCATAATTCAACTAAACATTTCAGGGTCATAAGAGCTATTCTTCAATGTTAAAAAAATTGATTAATTCTTTTTCTTCTTTTGGTACATTTTCTAAAAAAATGTACTCTAAAAAAAAACTTCCTAGTTTCTTAAAAAGTGATTCAAATCATTGATAGCAACATTTCTACTCAAAATAATTATCAATAATAAAAAAGTGATGGCGAGTAGCAACATAAAATTTATAACAATCTCATTCTCTTAATCCATTGCATTAATAATCAAAATTTCTTTTTTTAAATAATCTTTTATTTGTCTTTGGACAGCTAAATTACCATCACATTTTTAATTTAAAATAACATGCCACTGCTGGCAATTGTAAATTTAGTGATTGTGTGAAACAGGCTCAGGCTATAATCTTTAATAGCAGGTGCAACTGGTTCTCAAAATAATAAATAAATGATTAGCAGTCAAAGATACAAATTTCAGTTTTGTAAAAGTGGATATTTAGAAGTAAAGATAAAGAGGCAAGCAATACATTTAAATATAACAAAATAATATCAACATAAAAGATCATTACAATTAATTTCTACCTCAATGTTTTTGAAATCTTCATCACAAGACAATAAAATATTAGTTCCCATTTCTTCATCTTTTTCTTCATTATATCTTTCATGCGACATTCTACGGGGGAGGAAAAACCATTTTTTGTGAAAATCACTCCAAACTCCAGATTCATGAATCATGTAGCCTGAAAGTATAAACGCAATTAGTGCAAAATCATCGATATGGCATGTATAACTAATAGGATTATTGCATACCAGGAAAATATACTTCAAGTTCACTCCTGAGGGATATATAATTGTCTTTCCAATTCAGACTTACAACTTCACCATTTGTACTAATTCTTTTCACCCACATTGGATTGTAGTTTAATAACTCTCCTTGAGGAGAGGTCCATTCTTTGCCCATACTTCCAACATATAAGTAACCATTCTTAACTGTTGCCCATTCTGCTTTAAAACCTAGGATCACACGCACACTATTAATATCATTTACACAGAAAACTATAGTTAAAATATTTTTATTTACCTTTATTTGTCTTTCCATCGCCATCAGTTAACAATATCCATGGGTAAGCATTATCATCTTCAATAATAAATACCAGGCCAGTTCTATCCCCAAAAGAAAGAAGTTTCCCATTAAATGTAACCAGTTCTGACAGTTCCATACCTCTTGAATTATGACTAAATTTTGTTTTCAATGTTTTGTAATTATTTTTGTCAAAAGACACACTAACTGTTTTTGCATCTGGACTCCACACTAATGTGCCTTGCATGTAATAACTGATCCATGTATTTGACTCTAATTTGCTTTTAGATGAATGATCCATGTCAGAAACAAGCCCAATCTTAAAGTGAATGGCATCCTGCATGTGAACAGGTTTAGTTAAGGGATAAGTACTATCATAGTTTAAAGACTGTCTTAAATATTCACTACCAGAACCATTAGAAAACTTGTGATCTGAACTGATAGTAGATACTTCTTCTGTCGAGTAAAAAAAATAGAGTAGTAACAAACTTATACCAGTAACAATACCTAAAAGTTGAATTTGACATTTCTGGGTATTTTTTCCAACACGGTAGGAAGGTGGCGTTTTCAACGCTTTTCTCCAATCTTTAAGCGGCATAAACATCTCACCTTCCTCTGCTTTACTGAGAACCATTAATTAGTTATCTTTCAAAATACACATGTTTAAACCTTGAAGAATACGCTTGCGCGAAACCCGTGGCACATTTCATGATGAACTGTTACTCAAGGTGAAATATTCTTCAATTGCATGATTTTCCTCAACTAACCGGAATATAATTACATAGCTTAACTAAGTTTTGTTACGTTAGCTGTAATATCACAATATTTAGTGCATCATATAGGCCGATCTCGAATACAATTAACTATTATTTTACAAAAAAACAGAGTTAACCCAACGTAGAAGGCCTACGTTGGATTAACGTTGAGAATTTGCTGTTCAACAACACATCATTATTAATTTAATTATCAAGCAGTGTAGACATACTATCGATTGAATTAGATATCGATAGCTACTTTACGATAGTATTAGTTAAAATATCCGAAATTTCAATGGTATTAATGTTTAGAAGCTTTACAAACAAATTTTATTTAACCAGTAATGTAAGTTAACTGTTGGACATGGTATGACCAATTGACTGTATTACTAAAGTGAGCTATCCTCACAACGTGGTTAAGCACCCCTTATAAGGCCAATATTATTGAACGAGGTATATAGTCCGGGAGCCTATACAGAAAAATGTATTCTATTTTACACAAAAAATCACCTATTTCAGACAGTTATATTTTTTTATTGAATTATTACTCCTAAACGGTACTTCCTAGCGAAAACTTTTATATTTCAAAAATTAAATTCTACGTCGGATTAGTATCTAACATTATAAATTTGGCTCAGGAAAATGGTCGAAATCGACGGTCGTAAAACAACACTTTCTTTGCAAAAAATTCAATATAGTGGCTTTTAAACGTCTGTACGGTACAACTATAGACTAGGGGCGCGTTATCACTTGTTCATTCCGAGGTCACCCGAACGTTGCCGGACTAGCACACTCTAGTGTCATTTGGGCTAACTAACTGCTTTACATTCAATTGTAACATTCGTATTCATTGGAATTATTAAAATTGTTCCTGCTTTCATTAGATATTATTTAAAATTACTAGTGCTGTCAACTTCCGGTGATCTGAGCAAATTTTTGTAATAATTTAAAGGAGTGATATTTTAAATTACTGTAAGGAGCCGACCTCAACTGAAAAGGAACTTTTGGAGTTTATTATCTCTTGAACGAGCGTAGGTGGCGGAAGTCAACAGCTGTGATCTAATTAAAGCAGTAATAATTGAAGTTACGGTACGGCCCCGAACTGAAAAGGATCCGTTGATGTTTTGTTTAGTTCTTGTGCGAACGTAATGAGCGGAAGTCCACAGCACTAGTAATTTTAAATAATATCTAATTAAAGCACGAACAATTTTAATAATTCCAATGAATACGAATGTTACAATTGAATGCAGAGCAGTTAGTTAGCAAAAATGACGCTAGAGTGTACAATAGTTGTGCCGTCAGATTTTCTCTCTCATACTCATCGGTACAAATTCTAACCTAATTGCTTACTTATTTCCGTGGCGCTACAACACGTGGTGGGTCTTGGTCTCCTCAATAATCCTCCGCCATTCAGCTCTTTCTTGTGCAGCCTTTCTCCAATCCGTTGTGGTCCCATGAAGACTCATGCCACCCCATCCATCCACCGGTCGTCCGACACTTCTGGTGAGATGCAACATTTCATCAACATTTTTTTGGAAATCTCTGGTTTTCACTTTTTGCCACATGACCCGCCCAGCTCAACCTCCTTACCTTAATAACTCTTACCACATCAACATCGGCAAATAGATCATACAGTTCCTCTTTTTTTCTTTTTCTCCAGACCTCTCCATTTTTAATTGGGCCAAATATCTTTCTTTAGAGCTCCTGCTCGGATATAAGGGGTGACTTCTTGTCGCACTTCGACAGAGTCCAAGTCTGAGATCCATATGTGAGGGCTTGTCTCATCAGAGTTTTATATCGTCCAGACTTGGATTGCCTCTTGGTAAGCCTGCTCCGTAGATACTTAAGGAGGCCAGAATAGCATCTTTTTGAAACTTAATTTCTGCAGAAATATCATTTGCAGAATTTGTGGTCCCAGGTAAGTAAATTCTGTAACCCTCTCCGCAAGTCCCAATAGTCACTCTCCGCACCCGTGGTTCTCCACCAACTCCAGTGAACATATATTTGGTTTTCCTGTCATTCACTATGAGGCCCATTGACTGTGCAAGTCCCTGCAGATCGAGAAAGTCTCTCTTCAGAGTTGCAAGGATCTTGCTCTGATGTCCAAATCATCCGTATAGCCAAGCAACTGGACCGATCTAGAGACCGTCTAGACCGTCGTTTTGATATCTGAGTCTCGGACAAATTTCTCCAACGTTAAATTGAAGAATAGGCAAGCCAGCGCATCCCCTTGTCAGAAGGAAATTATAATGAGCAATCCGACTGAACACGAACTTGGCACCGCACATCTTCCATGGTCATTTTACTAAGTCGAATCAGCTTCAAAGGGGTCATAAACTCCTTCATTGCTTCATAGCGTTCGTGTCGCCTGGTGCTATCGTATGCGTACTTAAAATCGACGAAGAGGTGAAGGGTTGGCAATTTGTAATCTTGACCCTTTTCGAGGATAGTGCGGAGTTTGAAAATTTGATGTGTGATAGATCTGCCTCGTCGAAAGCCTGCCTGGTATCCACCCATTTCACGCTCAACAAATGGTGTGTCTGTTGGAGATTATTTTGTAAGCGCATGACAGCAGTGATTTGCCACGATAGTTTTCGTGGTCAAAGATCTTCGCCACCATATTTGAAGAACTCAGCCAGGAGCCTTATTGTTCTTTATTCTTCATTGAGAAGTTTCTAGCCCGTCGGTTCAGTATTTCATCTTTATTTGTCAGAAGAGTGTCATCCTTCTTCTTGCAAGATTGAAGCTTAGGCTTGAGGATCTCCTTATTTAACTTCTGGAAAAATTCTCGCGTTTCTTTGGCTCCTGTATGCTTCAATTTCTTCCAGCTCCTTATTCTCATATTTCCTCTTCTTTCGCTTTTGGAGTCGCTTCTCTCGCCATTTCTTGCTATACTCTTCGGTTGGCCCTCTTCTACCATTTTTCTCGACAGCCGCTCTCCTACACCTCTCATTAAATCATGACGATCTTATATCATGCTGTTTACTTCCAAATGTCTCCCCAGTAGCACTTATTACAGCCCACTCTAAACCGTCTCTCATGCTTCGTGCATTGTTGTCATCAATATCAGAAAGCGCATCGTGTACTTTGAAGTTCAGGTCATGTTTAAGGGAAGTCCGGATATCAAAGTCTTTTAGTTTCTCAATGTCCCACTTCTTAGATCTCATTGATTTTCTATTCCTTGCATTCGAGATCCTTGCAATGACTAAATAGTGGTCTGAGTCAACATTAGCCCCTCTTTAGGGCCTTACACTCATTATGTTCGATCTGTGGCGTGCACTGAGGAATTAGTGGTCAATTTGGTGAAAGTAACCCCATCAGATCTCCAGGTAGCCTTATGAATCTGTTTATCGGGAAATAGTGTGATTTCTACAACAAGGCTTCTAGATGCAACAAAGTTTATTAGGACACATTCATTTTTGTTACTTTCATTATGCAAGCAGTGCAATCCAATAATGGGTTGGTAGATTTATTCTTTTCCAATTTTGCATTAAAATCTCCCAATAGCACTGTTCAATAATGGGAGACCCGGTCAATACCATATAACCGGGAGTCCTTTTCTTGTATGTCAAAAAAAAAGAGCCAATATGAATATCCGTGAACGTGAAAATAACTACCCATCTCATTCATTAATATAATTTATTGTGCATCAAATTATATTCCTGAAGGGACTAATAGTATTAGTTTGTGTTAATTTAATGTTACTTAATTTAATTGCTTGCATCTATTGACAAAGAATTCAGGGTTCAGATCTCATATTATACGAAACCTGGCTTATCAGTTCAGATGTTGCGCCGCTTCCCTTCCTTAACCTCTTCGTCGCAACGCCTCCATCAAGTATATAAAGTTGTCGGCTGTCTGCAGCGAATGCTCTGTTTTCTCGGATTATAGCGGAAACTATGTTGTATCTGACAGATGTGTCCGTCTCTCGGAGCTGATGGCTAGCTAATGACCGACTGCTGGGGGTGTCTAGAACTGATAAGCACGTGAAGTAGGACTTAATCGATGCCTATAGACTAGCAGCATCCTGGCGCAAAGTTTTCGATGCTATGCGACCGCCGTTGAGATGAGAGATATAAATGAGATGATTGAAATAAATGAGACCTGGAGCCCCTAAAATATATGTAACAAAAAAAAAAGAACAGATAAATAGAGCCATAAATAGAATTGGAGGCTGTGTAAATCCGACAAGCACTTTAATTCCACTTCTGGGGCAGGCATCGTAAGCACTTTCGAAAGAGGCGTATAATCGTTTCTTATCCTGCTCTCTAGCTGTCACTATTTGGGCATGACAATCAAATATACTATAGTTGTAGAAGATACCCTTGTTCTGTAAAGAGCATAGGCCTTCATCTATGGGCGTAAATCCTATGACAAACTGTCTCGTCATACATCTCACAGCAAAGCCCTTGCCGAAAGTGTGATTTCGCCGGTATCAGCTATATTATAGTGAATAATATGAAATTCCTTTTCAATTAGCCCATTGCCGGTCAAGCGGACCTCTTGGATAGCGGCCAGGTCAACTTTGTATTTATCCAATTCATTGAGCAGAATTTGAAGCCTTCCTGGTCTGTATAAAGTTAAAATGTTTCAAAATCCAAGTTTGATGTCAGTCTGGCGGTTTCTGTGTCTATTATTTTGAATCTGTCCGGCGTTGTCATGTTGAGGTCTCGTAATAAGTTGTTATAAGGGAAATTGGTTATTAGCCCACTGGCACCGCATCAGGTGAAGGGGATGTGTCCTCAAAATCCTCCTGACAGGCTGTCGGGTAGTCTGGCACTAGTTATCCGAAGAGTCGTTTTCCGCCTGCACTACTAGGAGGTATCAGAGCAACCCTTGTTAACACCTTCGCTTCCTCACCAAGGACGCTGGCCGTATAGTGATTCTACTACTGTGAAGAGAAGAGGGGACTCTGCATAGTGTCAGCCATCGGCAAGTAACCTACTTAATAGATGAGCTATAAACATGACAATAGGCAAACATGTTGCTTTTAGCCTACAACCTATGGGAAACTTACAAAAAGTTAAATTTTTAAATATCTTTAAAAAAAATGTAACTTTCTTTTCACAAGTATAAAATAATTTAATGGAGGGAGTTTTTGTTGACCGTATATGTATATTTAAAGGGGTTTGAAATAAAACTAACACTAAATTTAAATGCTGTGTGATCAAAAGACATAACAATTGATTTGAAAACTGCAAATACATATTGATTTAAATATATTTAAATATATATATATATATATATATATATATATATATATATATATATATATATATATATATATATATATATATATATGTATATATAAAATTAATGTTAAAAAATTAAATTAGAAATTAATATCTCACCCAAAAAAAAAAAAAAAAAACGTTCACTCCAACTGATGCAATAAATGACAATGGAAATAAATATAGGTGACGGGTTAAATTTACTAATGGAAAAATAAATAAATACTTTGTAAAGAGATGGAATTTATGTTGGGTGATGCGATCTTTAAGGAGGTTCGCCGATATAGGTAGAATTACAGTTGGGAGTGGAACAGGGGATGCGGTATACAACATGGGAACGGTGTTTAAGGCCTCGTACGCACTTGTAACAAACTGCCGTTCCATTCCTCGGAACCGAACAAATCTAGGATTGGGGCGGCAAAACTTCAAATTAATAATGTTCGGAAGAACGGATCGGGGCCGATCGCTCCGCTGGCGTTTTTTCACCGTCGCATCAAAGAAATGCTCGAAACGGGATGAGACTAGTGTGGACGGAATCGAAGGTAGGACTGTTCCGTTCCTCCGTTCTTTGAATTCCTTAAATTGAAAAAAAAATAATAATATTTATTGGAAACTCAAGAATACTAATAACATACGATCAATGAATAATAAAATGAAAAATATTAATCTCAGCAATGAATAAAAAAACTTAGTTTTCTGTAAAATAGGTACGTGATTTCCCAACGGCTGTCGAGTAACTTCTGTAGTGATTCATTTTAATAAGATTTATTTTTATCTATTTTTTTATTCGAAGAAAAATATTAAAGTTTTCAACACATCCATAAAATCTAAAAATGTAAAATTATCACCATTCCAGTCTTTTTAAACATTTTAAAATAACTATTAATATTTTTATGTTAAGAATAACTTTTACAACAAACTTTATACGATTTTGATATTCCGCTGTTATTAAAATGGCCGAACAAATTAATTTTGGATTCAGAGCAGTAGGCTTAAGAAAAAAAATAAAACTTTAATGCTAAATATAAAGATTTAATGTTAAACAACATGCTGGAATGCTAATAAAAATATACTTACCGGCTGTAGTCTTCAAGTAACTCTTCCACCATCACTTGACATACTTCCGGGACGATTTCACTGATTGCCTGCTTTGATATCCTGAACAGGTATTGTAAGCTTGCAAAAGAGTCACCCGAGGCTAAAAGAGACTTACTTTCTGAAGCAAGAATTCAAAATCCGTCGGATGCATCCGGGTAAAATTTGTGTACAGGCCGCTGACCTCATGGTACTTCAACTCAGCCAACAGGCTGCTCCCACCAAATTGTTCCTGGTTTGAATATAACTTCGCCGTCCACCAATGCGGTTTTTTCTTCCTCTTTTTCAAAATGTAATCAATCAAAATGTACACGGCTGCTGAGATGCCATGGTTGATACTGGGGCGAGAACTCGAACACAACTTCAGAAGAACGCTCTCTCGTATCCAATTCGTTCGGAACGCTGTCTTGTTCTTCGAAACAATGTTCGGATCGATGGTACGGTACGGAGGAACGGAACGGCAGTTTGTTACAAGGCCTAAGAGAAATGGGATCTTTTACGCGTGTGTAGAGGTTGGAAAGTTTGTTGTGGGATTTGAAAGCAATTCGCAGTTAGGGAATTGAGGAGCGTAACGATTTCAGAAAGGGCGGGGATGTATGGAAGAGATCTATAGAAGGAAATGGCAGTGGGTGTTGAAGAAGTAGTGGTGATGGGAATGACCTTAAAGATCACCCAACATAAATATTCCATCTCTTTCCGTAACCAGACTGCCACTAAACTTTCAGAACACGCTTTATCCTTAAACCACACTTTTGATTTTGACGGTACTTCAATCCTCGCCACAGTCCCTAACCATGACAAACGACTCCTCTCAGAAAGCATCTTCATCTAATTAGAATCCCTTCCCGTCAATCAAAAAACTGATATATAAAACCTTTCTCTAACCTGCTCCCAAATATTGAATTTATTAAAAAAAAACATAACTTTTCATAACCCAAACTTTTTTTTTATTTTTTTTTTTTTGGCCGTGAAAACTCCTTATACAAAGTATTTTTTTTTCCCTTAGTAAATTTAACCCGTCACCTATATTTATTTCCATTGTCATTTATTGCACCAGTTGGAGTGAACGTTTTTTTTTTTGGGGGGGGGTAAGATATTAATTTCTAATTTAATTTTTTAACATTCATTTTTATATATATATATATATATATATATATATATATATATATATATTTTTTTTTTATATTATATATTATATATATAACGGTTTTTCTAATTCCCGGTAATCCATTTTTACGATTCACTTGGCGCTCGACCACACGCCTCTCTGGTATGTAATTATCACGTTTTCTTTACATTTCCTCTTCCTCATTGTTTTCTATCCTTCTTTCTTCACCACATAGGATTTTTTATCTATTTTTGTTTTGGGGCTTACATTACTTTATATTTTACACCTTCATCTCATAATTATTTAATTACAACAATGTCAACTTCTTTAACATCATTGTCACCATTTGCATAACTTGTCACATCACAACTATCTCTGTATGGTTTGTACATTACCAAACCTTTATACTATTTGTCTTTTTAATTAATAGATTTCATATATTTCACTATTCTCTGTGTAAATAAAGCATTATTTTAATTTAAATTAATTTTTACATTGTTATTTCATTTATTTTATTTTATTTTACTTTTTCATTTGTCTCTTGTATTATTTAATTTAGAGTTATCTTTTTTTTTTTATACTTCATACTTTTTTATCTTACTTGTATTTTCTGTTTTTTATCATTTTTACTGTTACTGCCTCTGTCTTTTTTCATTGTTGTTATTTTGTTTTCCTTTTAGCCCTGAAGATGACCTAAAACTTAGGCAAAACGTCGGCACAAAATATATAAATATACTTAGAACAGTGTAATTCTTTGACCGCACCCCCCGACCAACTTCTCCCTTTAAAAATAATTTAATGTTCTTTAACTTTTGAAAAAGAGAAGTTTTCGCTATGATTCGCCGTTTTGAAGTCATAAATAAAAAACGAGAATAAGTTCGAAAATTCGCCAAATATCCAAAAATTTAGCTCTATCGAATTTATAACAGATGTGAATACGACCAAAAGTCGTAGGACCAAAGTTGTATATTTTTTTTAATTTGATAGGCCCATCAAGTTTGAAGATTTCAGTTTCCATTAGGTGTAAAAATAACTGGAAACGCTTCAGATGGAATGGATGATTTAGTAAAAGCACCAACGACAACCCTATTGCAGATTTTCTAAGGAACTCAAGCCTCTAGCTCAAATGGATAGAGTTCCTTCATCTATCTGAGCGTATACTCTGCGGAATCTCTAAGACCGTCCATACGTGCCAAAGATTATACGTCGTGCCATTTTTCAACAGATGTATAATCTTAGCCATCCGGAATTTCGTGTTCGGGAGCAATTGCAGAATCTCTGGCCGACCCCCCACCGAACATCCACTAAGAGACGCTTCGTACACCCGTACCTGTTTATCGGGCACCCACGTCTTTTTGAGAGTCGACATGGTCCTAAGACCACACACTCCGCCGTATACAGGTCCCTATAATGTTTTTAAAAAAGGATAAGAATACATTAGTTGTCCTGCCGCCAAGTGGACCCAAGACCGTTAACATTGACCGGTTGAAGTCCACATTCCTGCTCCAGGACCATGACTCCAGTTTGTGGCCAGCCAGACGCGCCGATAATAATGACCAATGTATATAATTGCTCCACCGAGGTTAATCGTCAGGCTCCTGGACTTAGGTTGACTCGTAGTGGAAGAGTAGTCAGGCTTCTGGGCGGTTCAAGCAAAGGGCTAATTTTATAGCGCAATGGTTCCGCTGGACACCGATAGATCGAACCTCGGACGTGTTTAAATTGTTTTAGCCACTGGGTCACTTTCTTTATATTTATTTTGTTTGTATTGAATTATGGTCTCTTCCTTAATGCTTCTTGATCTGCTCACAATATTTTTTTTATTTCAATTTATATTTAACATTAATTACCTGATTTTTTATTACTAACTACGTTAAATTTTCTAAGCAAACTTTTGTCCTTCTATATATATTGATTGAGTAAATATTATAAATGTGCCAGTCTCAACAACTCCCGATTAATAAACATTGTTTAAAAAAATATTATATTTCATTTTTCAAATTTTTGATATGATATTCTTGGCACTGACTCATGTAATATCTATCTGGTCGGAGAGAATTGTTAAATAAACTATTCTATTCTATTCTATCTTGTTAGATTGTTTTTGTTTAAAAGTAAAACATTAGGTTTCGATTAAAGTGAAGTTTTTATTGTACTGTTTCTTGCATATACACAATGGTTGGGATGCAGATAATGTAAAAACAATAAAATATTTGATAGGTGAGTAGTAGATGACAGCCTTAGTTCTCTCCTTTTCACCATATTTATGAACGAAATTTTAAAAATATGCAAGCGGAGGAAGACAGTCGTGGGAAAGTGGAATATGAGGACAAAACTGGCCCAAGTTCTAGTTTTTTAGGCAGATATTGTCATTTTTAGATATTGCCCTCCTTGCTGATTCCCATGAAAATCTCCAGCAATCAGTCATTGAGTGGGAAGCCGAATTGGAAAGAAAGGGCATGGTACTGAATGCAAAGAAAAATAAGGTGATGCACATTGGCCGGTAGGAAGAAGAAGTGATAGTTCGTTACAAGGAGAAGTTATTGGAAATAGTAGAGGACTACACTTGTCTGGAATTGTGCTCAACATAAATCGAAATTGACCAAGAGCTTTCAAATAGGATCAAAAAAGTAAATAATATATATTATCAGCTTTGCAGCTCAGCATTGGGAAAAAGGGAGATAGAAAACAATCCAAGCCATATACCTAATAGAAATCAAAGCCATCTACCTACCTATACATACATACATAGCCGGCGCAACAACTCGTAACCGAGTCCTGGCCGCCTCAAGTAGCCTCCGCCAATTGGCTCTGTCCTATGCAACAGTCCTCCAGTTCCGCACGCCGAAAAGAGTCCTAGCATCTTCAGCCACACCATCCATCCACCTTTCGTTCGGTCGTCCCACTCTCCTGCGGTGCCCCAAATATCTCTTCTGTGGCCACCTTCTTCGGAATCTCGTCATCATCCATTCTGGCTAGACGGCCAGCTCATCGAAGTCTTCCCAATTTTATGACTTTGGAGATCTCGTTATCTTTAAAGTGCCCGTACAATTCCAGGTTCTTTCGTCTTCCACATGTCTCGCCTACTTTGATGGGTCCATATATCCTCCTCAATATTCTACTTTCGAACAGCATAACCCAGCAGCTGCACCATTTTGTTGAACAAGGTCCCACCAACCTGAATACCTCATCTCCTGACAGCTCCTTCTGCGGCCAGATCGAAGAGCAGGCATGTGAGTGCATCTCCCTACCTCACTCCATTATCTGTGTAGAATTCCTCCGAAACATCGGCTTCAATACGTACTAGACATTTTGAGTTCCTCATGGTCATTTTTATCAGACGCGACAGCTTTTTAGGTATTCTAATTTCCCCAAGTGTCTGATAGAGCTCCATTCGGTCCACAATGCCGTACGCGGCCTTTAAATCGACAAAGAAATGGTGAATCGTGATCTGGTGCTCCTTACACTACTCAAGTGTCATTGTTAATAAGAAAAGCTGGTCAATGGTTGATCTACCTCTTCTAAAGCCTGTCTGGAAGTTCCCTAATTGTCTTTCAGCAAAGGATGACAGTCGTTCAAAGAGGATTCTTGATAGGATCTTGTCTGCGCATGACAGGAGTGCGATTCCTCGATAATTTCCGCAGTCGGACTGATCTCCCTTGTTGTGTATTGGGCATATTACGGCTTTCGCCCAGTCCTCTGGCATCCGCTCCTGCTCCCAGATCGTCACTATCATGTTGTGGAGTTCCTTCCTTACCTCATCACCACTATATTTCAGGAGTTCTGGCTGAATCCCATGAGTCTCAGGTGCTTTGTTATTCCTTAGCTTCTTGATGGCTTCCTCTATCTCATCCTCATCGGAGGGCTCAGAGTCATCAGCGAGATCTTCTTCTTCTTCTTCTTCAGGGCTTGCATTTAAAACGTCTGCTCTGTTAAGTGCCTCTCTGAAGTGCTGTCTCCACCTTCTGAGTACATCCTCTGTTTCTGTGAGGAAGTTACCAGCCTCATCCTTACAGCATATGACTCTTGTTTTGAAATTCACTCTTTGGAAGAAGAGTCTGCATTCATTAGCACTTCGAAGTTTCTCGATTTCCTCCATCCGCTTGTTCTCCCATTCTCTTTTCTTTCTTTGGTGCAGCCGTTTCTCAGCCCTTCTCTTCTCACGATAGGTCTCATCCGTGCTTCTGGTATGCCTTTGAACTCTTTTGTTATATGCCTTGTTCTTGTCCTTGGTAGTTTGGAGGCATTCCTCTTCAAACTGGAGACTTTTGTAACTTTTGTCTGGGTCCCAGTGCTTCATCGGCTGCTGCTTTGATGGAATTAGAAATTCCCTTCCATTGTTCATCAAGGCTGAGAATTCGTAGTTCTAATTCGTAATTCTTCTGTGAACTTCTCTGAGAGTTTTTGCTGTACTCTTCCTGGTGTTTTGGTTCCTTTAGCTTCCCAGTTTTGTTAAGCAATAGGCACCTACGGAACAGACATTTGGAGCTTGTCCCAAGATGATCGCCGTGAGAATGTTGAGAAGGTACTGTATCAAAACAAGTAGACTGAGATGGTTCGGATATGTAATCAGAGGGTCAAATGGACTTCAGCGAGAAAAGGAAAGACCAAGAAGCTGAAGGAAGTGCATAAATAATCCAAGAAAGGGTGAAGTAGAGAGATGTGAGGAAGCCAGAAACCCGGAAATGATGAATCAGGAAACCCAGTGACACGCTGATCTGTAACGTCGGGGAATTAGTTCCCAAAGTTCATTACGCTATATCTCAGCTAATATTGGTCCGATTAAAGTGATTTTTTCTTCCTAGAACACCAATAAATTTAAAATATTTTTTTTTATATTGTAGGGAATATTTTCTAACCTTTCGATTGTTCACAACAAAAACCAAATAAAAAAATTTGGACGGACGGATTTTTTTTTATCCGATATATGGATTCTACGTATCTTGAAGCGTAAAACCTCAAATTTTGAGGAGGAGTTAAAAAAAAAATTCTTGGCCGATTACAAAGGTCTATTATTGAAAATTATTAACCAAAAACTATAAAAAATGATACCTTATTAGATTAAATTCTTGCAAATTATTTTGCAAAAATCCCGCCTCTATTTCGATCTCTCCAGAGATTGTTTTCTCTCATAAATTTGGGCTGATTCTGCAGATCTTGATTCCTACTGTTGAAACGAAGTTATTACAAAAGTTTCATGATATACAAATTTGATTGTTTATTTGATCAATTTTTGCTAAACTACAAGTGGCAAATTATCACTCACTGAGGCAGCGGACTAGCATCCTACGAAGACGAAAGGGTTAAGGACAGTATATGAGTTGAAACTGCCAATTAATTTGGAAAATCAAGTAAGATGTTTATTTTTAAATAGTTGTATTTTCTTTTAATAACTTTAGTAACTTTTAATGTATAATTTGTTGAAGAAAATGCATCCCAAAATGAACAAATTTTTAATATAATATATCCAATTTTTTATTTTTTTTTTTATTTGAAAAATAATACAAGCTGCCACACTCAAGGGCAATAGGTATTAGGACTATGAGAATCCATTCATACCATATGTATAATAGTAACAGATAAACGAAAGAAAAAAAATCAGGGAAATAAAATAAAAATAATAAATATTATATAAAAAGAAAAAAAATGTACATTACTAGTAAAAATGAATAGATAAACAATTTAAATAATAACAAAATGAATAAACAACCAAGAAAAAAAAATAAGTTAAGTAAAAATAAAATAAGTTATCTTAAACACATTCATACCTATATACAATATTTACAATCTGCCCAGAGAACTCCGAACCAAGCTCTGCCCCACATGTGAATAGCAAAGCCGGGCTCCAGGAGATCCCAGAACTTCTCACACAGTCGCGTCATTGGTATTAAAGACCAGTGGAGACTGAGTGAGGGCATTAGAGCCACAGACGCTCAGGACGTGAGTGGAGAAGCTGGCCATTGCCAGAACTCCAATAGCACATTTACAAAAGGTCTCGAGGCCACTGCCGTTTAAACCTTCGAGGAGAGTTATAGGGATGGTTGGTGCTAGATAGGGATTGTGCTAAGGGATTAGGATGATAAGTAAGGTTCTGATGAAATGTGGAGAATTTGTATGGAATTATGTCAAGAATATACGGGATTTTAAGATCATGGTGTAAGGTCTTGTTTGAAACATAATATGGGGCATTGACTATTGTATGGAGGACTTTAGACTGTAAGGATTGAATACGCTTGATGTTCGAAAGTTTAGCTGACCCCCACAGTTCTAGTCCGTAGGTCCAAATAGGTTTCATAATGGTCTTGTAGATTATCAGCTTGTTGTCTATTGATAGATGAGATGTTCTGTTCAGTAGTCTATAAATGGCCACGTTGATTAAGCTCTTGTTTTTTAAGTCTAGTATGAGGGTTCCATGTTAGTCTTTTGTCAAGAAGGAAGCCAAGATACCGGACTGTGTCAGAAATGGGAAGTGGTGTGGAATTAAAATGGACTGGCGGACAGGATCTGCGTCGGAGGGTGGATGTGACATGCTTACATTTTGATTCATTGACAATGAATTCATTGAAAACCGGGAGGGGTACTTTACTTGAAGGTATATTAGACTTTCTACAAAAATTATATTAAAATATAATGTAAATTATCTTAAATTTGGTAAATAGGACTTTTATATCGATATGAATGTATTTACTATATTTTGGTTGAAATTGGTGGGCCGAAAAGGGTGCTTTACTTGAAGGTCATAATAAGGTTACATCAAAAATTATATTTAAATTAAATACATAAATCATATGTTTCGGTAATAAAGGTTACAAACGCAATTTGGTTTCCAATCCAATTTAAGATTTTTATTACTTGCTTCAAATGTTAAAATTGAGGGTAAAATATTGGTTTTCCTCTCCATTTGTGAGCTGCAGCATGAGAATAAGATATTAGTTAAGTGGGTTTTTACGCTTAAAATGTCGAAACTATCGATTTCTAATGCTTTATCCAGTGATATTGACAGTTTTATTGTTGTCACGGAACATGAAGAAATATCTTGGAAACTAGTTACCTACTGAAGAAAAACGACATGTAATAACGGAATGAGACCTCCAGTAACAAGAGTGTGTGTTTTTGTGTGTTTTAATAGATGGATGTCGGGACGCAGAGTGTCGTTTTTACTGTAATCTTCGGAAACTAGTAACCAAATTCAGTATCACTTTTCGAGCAACGGATTTATAATTTAATAGGCGTACAAGAAAGTCATGTGTTGCCCACATCAGATATTTATTACTTGTTTTAAGTGTTAAAATTGAGTGTACAATACTGGTTTTCCTCCCCATTTGTGAGATCAATAAGTCTGCAGCATATCAATAAGATATTAGTTAAGTGGGGTTTTCCGCTTAAAATGTCGAAACTGTCGATTTCCAATGCTTTATCCAGTGATATTGACAGTTTTATTGTTGTCACGGAAGATGGAGAAATATCTTGGAAACTAGTTACGTACTGAAGGAAAACGACATATAATAACGGAATGAGACCTCCAGTAACAATAGTGTGTTTTTGTGTGTGTGTCAATAGATGGATGTCGGGACGCCGAGTATCAATCTTCGGAAACTAGTAACCAAATTCAGTATCACTTTTTGAGCCACTGATTTATAATTTCATAGGCGTACAAGGAAGTCATGTATTACCCACATCACTACTATATATTATTACGGTAATATCCTTTTTATCGCTAGTATCCCTTGTCCGTCTCTCAGGAGTGATGGATTTGGACGAGTGAGGTATCAAAAGAAAGAGAATTTCACGGAGATGTGACGAATTCCAATTTTCTTTCTTAAAATCTTACAAGGGCTTAAATAAAAGTGATGAAAAAACTGGAAGGTTTCAAAACTTTGACGACTGAGAGTCGGCGGATCGAGACGGGATAAGTTGGGTTTTAAAGATTTTGACGCTGGCAACAATATCATCAACGCTCCGTAGCGAAGCGAAACTAGCGCGAAGCGCTAGTCGTTATAGCATATTACAACCCTCAAAGGCACATCTTAGTATATAAATATAAATTTATAGATTTTTGTTTGTAAAAAGTTAAAATGTCAGTCAAATTAGTCAGTTGAATGAAATTCCATGGTCCAAACTCCATCATCATCGTTGCTGCATAGAGTCATCACTTGAATATAGAACAGAAGGAATAAATAAGGATGGAATTAGTGGGTTATTTATCGATACTGGTAGTCAGAAATTAGATTTCGAAGAGCTAATGTTATAAGTAAACAATTCAAGAAAGAAGCATTTTCTCGTATGTACGAATTATGCACGCCATTGAAATAATGGAATACAAATCAAAATGTTAAAAAAATATACAAGATCGTGTATAAAAATATATTGTATAAAAATATACAATTATATTTGAGAAATGTATTTTTTTATAAATTTATTTAGATCCCTACCTCGCCTATACGGCTATACGGAATTTGGCAGCAATCCGTATAGCACTGATGTAAATTTTCTGATCATTTATACGTATATGATTTCTTATCTTACAACGATCTTCCCGTTACTGGTCCTTTTAGATTTCAATTACCTGGATCGTAATGAGATGGTCTCACCGTCGCCTTCCAGCCATATATACATTTATATATATATATATATATATATATATATATATATATATATATATATATATATATATATATATATATATATATATATATATAAACCGCGAGAAATTTCATTCACCAACCGAGGAAATTCTTCCGCAGTAAGGACGTATATTCCCGCGGATCCCACCACCCTAGCCCTTATTGCTTGAAATGCGATTCAGGTCGTGATAACATGCTCAGCTGTCTCCGGAACACAGCATGTAGGGGATATGGGATCAATACATATTTGACAAGGTATCTGTCTGAAGTTATGTAGAGGGAAAAGCTTTTTCCATCCTTCAGTGTAATCTCCCGGCTCATGTTCCGCACCCAAGGGTTTTCCTGCTCCGAGGGTTCCTGATCTGGGGTATCAGGCTGAAGGCCAGAGAAGTCGAAACCCAGTTCCGCCGCAGGTCCATGCCAACGATATCTTATTCGTCTCTGTCCACCAACACATTTCTGCTGGAACCAAGGCCTGCCTATTTGCAGCCACAATTTTTTAAGCAGGTTTGGATGTACCTGGAGGTCACCAGCTTCAGCAATGCAGGGAAATCAGTGGTGATTGGTTCAAGATCGTTTATGGTCCCCTTCCGCACATTTCTTCACCACTATAAATTGCTGAGAAATGTCTGAACCTGTTGGTACACTCTGTCCTGATTGGCTACAGCTGTTGAGGGTGGTAGTTCTGCTACTTCGGACGAGGATCTGAACGTTGACCTCTTGTACGATACGAATCTGAGTTGGCTCATAGAGGGTGAAGTCCTCTCACTTTAATCATATACAAGGGCGTACGCAGGAATTTCTTAAGGGGAGGGCCGGTCCTAGAGAAAAATATTTGATATATCTGAAATATAGGTAATTTACGTAATTTGGCCTTTATTCAAGACAATGGTTGAGAATCGGGCACAAATTTGAGTGTGTACAGAATTCCACTAATTATAATATCACCGATTTCAAGAAAATTGTTTAAATCGGACGAGAATATGTGTTTTGATTTCTTGAGCAGAATTCAATTCTTTATAATTTCAACAGTTTGTAATATAATATAAACTAGCTTTTTGGAGGAGAATTCGGCTGGTAACAATGACGCCTTTTCCAAGAAAATTGATGAAAAACGGAGGAAAATTTACGTGTTCTAAAGATTTCTAGAGCAGAATATTTAGCTTTAATGTCACCCGCTTCAAAAGAATTTTTAAAAATCGGATGAAAATTTGGGTGTTTTAAATTGAGGGCAGAATTCAGCTCGTTATATTTTTCATAATCAGGGGCGAATAGCCAAAATTTTGAACCTTTCAGGTGCATAGATTAGCTCGTTATAACATATACCTTTCCAAGGAAATTTTTGAAAATCTGAAGCTAATTTGGCTCTTTCGCGCTGTCTGGAGCCGAATTCAGCTATTTTTAATTTCAGGATATCATGCTACGTTTTTCATTATCGTGATTTCAGCACATGTTCGCCAATGATGTAGAAGTTCATGTGAGAGCTGTTTGGTTCCCTGACGATATCGTTTCTGGTGAGATAAAAATTTTACTTAGGGCATAATATTTCTGTTCGTTAAAATTGTTGATATCTCAATAATGTCATGGTCAGTTTTAGTTGAAGCTAAGTCTTCCATTACAACTCGAAGTTAATTGAGCCATTCAAAAGGCATCGCAAGATCCCAAAACTCTACTGATATCGATAAATTGAAAACCTCTAAATTTAACAATTTTAAAAATCAAGTTTTGAAGTAAAAATAGTTTCCCCATCTCTTTTTTCTTCTAAATTAATTTTATTTTTTTCTCTTTCTCACAATTGAGTAATACTCGTTTTGATCTTTTGGGAAAAGGAGGCAAGACCCTCTGCATACGTCCATACCCATATAATGAAACCAAGAAACGCTCCCCCGCTTGTTCTTTGCTCTGGTAGGTAACCTGTGATTTTGGAAAACATTCAAATTTTAGAAAACATTCAAAATTGCAGTTAGATCGGGGTTTTCGGAATGTTCTTTCGCAAGCATACGTTTATATTGATCGAAGAGAACGAAATTATCTCACAGCCACTTATAGCATATTTGAACATGATATACTTTTAAGAAGTTCGATAGTAGAGAAATATTTTATGGACATAAAGTATAAACATTTTGTCTAATTTAATTTGGTAGAGAACGGCCTTGTTTGAGTAAAACAAGTTTCCGAGATATCGATGGAAAACTCAGGTTCCGGGCAAAATATCTGTCAGAAAATCTCAGATTAAGTTTAGAGACCAAAAAACTAGGATATACCAAACTTTTCGTCTATAACAAACCTTTCACATTTTCTGCTCTAGTTTGTCTGTACCACCACATATATATTTTAAGTTTTAGTGTAATTTTTTCTATTTCTTCTTCAAACAACCGCCCTTCTTTGGAAAACCCCCAAAAAGTGCACTTTTTGCCCTCTCCCTCCCTTCTATGAATTTTTACGACGCAGCTCCCCTGTGGGCACCCCTGTTTTTTCCTATTAAGGTTTTTAAAAAGTTATTTGTGCTTTTAAGATCTGTATCTGATCGTATTGAACTATCGTTAGTGGCTAACTATCGACTTGCGCCCTTAGAGTAGGGTTGGCAATAGATTTTGATATCAGTGCACCCTGTCGTCCAAATAAACAAACTAGAAAGTAATGGCGTGCTATGAGATATTGGAAGTGTGTTACGCTTAAATGACAGATAAAAACAAAACAAACAACATTAGTGTTTTGATATTAAATAAGAGTTCTATGTATGATTTAAACTGTTGATTTATGGTAAGCCGTTGTTAATATTGGTTTCAGTGTTCTAATCAAGTATTCTTCTGGTTTTAGTCTAACATATTTTCCTCACCTAAATAATGACTTATTTTTACCTTGCATATTAAATAACTTTGTATTATTTCAACTGTTACTGCGGTTCTACTTCATTATATTTAATTTTTATTAGATTATTATGTACTATTTATGACTTTTATTGTTACCTCTTAACACTTAAATTTTAACATAGTAAAATTGCAAAGCTATTTTAATTATTCTAGCATGCTGCTGATCGTTTTTTTAATAATTAATGTTAGTTTAGCTTTGTTGCTGTTATGACTAATATACTCAAGTTTCCGAGTATATTTCATACTAAATACACTAGATTCATCTGTATATAATCCTCATCTTGCATACTTTTTTGTATATCCATATTTTCTTTTTTCTTACGATTTATGTATAGTAGGGAGCTACCCTAAAAAATTTTACCTGCTCACTGGGCTAAAGCACTTTGCTCCTATCTCTCAGTTTCAAATAGGGCTGTGACCGATAATTATATATTCTGCTACATCAGCCTTAGGGGTCGGGAGACCCTCCTGGGACACACCCGGCCAGCCCCTAAATTGGTTACTCTTATTTAGGGAAAAATCTTTCTGTTGAGTGTGATTCTGTATTAATCACCTCCTTGCACAACTCTTACGTCCTTACTAAGTAATGAACCCAAGACCCGTCGTGGGTTGTAGTGGTGCATTTTCTTTTTTTTTTTTAGATTGCAATTTATTTCTTAAATTATCATATAACAAACACTTTTAGCCTACTTCTGTTTTGATGTATTATTGGTCCATCTCTCCAGTGTTAATGTTATGTAGCCTAATTTATAGATCCAGTTTTAGCAGCTTCTCTGCTTAATGCTAAGAGTAGTCTTTATTTAGCTCATTATTTTAAGAGGGAGAGGCAGACCATGGCTGAAATGGGAGAATATTGTCATTTGGGATGTCCGAGATCTTCTGAATACCCGCAATTGGAGAGCGACCGCATAGGATAGAATAATTGTCAAAGTTTATTGAGGAGATCAAGGATTACATCAGTCTGTAGTGCCATGGAGATAGATAGTTAGATTTTTTTACTGTTATTTGTCAATTTTTTTAATTTTGAAATTATGAATATCAGTCCAGGTAATACCGTTATAGCTTCAAAGTTTGAATAACAATATTGCTCAATAAATTTATCGAAGCGTTGGTCTTGTACACCACCTAAAGTGTCTGAGGTGGGTTCCAAACTGTCATCGATGTTTTGGTTATATTGCATCTTTTAAGGAGGGGAACTGTTTGTCAACTGTAGTCCGTCCCTACTACAATCACGTAAATTTCTTGATATGCTATTAGTTCTTAGTAGATTTTTATCCCTATAACAAATAATTTTCAGTTTTGGCTGTGAAATAAATACAATTGTCCTCTCTGAACATATTGTCTTGATAGTTGTACCCTCTGCTTATAATGTCATAATTTGTTTCGATTCTTGTTTTATGCTATGCCATCTTTCTATTTTTTTCATTGAAGGGCTAAGAAAAAAATCTTGCATAAGGCAAAATGAACTAAAGTCCACATCAGTTTGAAATTCCAATTTGCCAAAAAACACTATCCCTTTAAATTTTAACTACCAGATGGAACTGTCTCCTTTTTTATTCTTTGGAAGGGGGAGATCCTCCCACTTCTATTACTCTGGAGAAGGCGCATGGGATACAGTGTTCACCCAACTATATTCAATGCAACATACGCCATCATATGTTTATATTGGGGATGCAAAATTCCTAGTAGCTGCCTTTCAAATCACTTTTAATTTTTGATTTTTGGCTTCTTTTTTAGGTCTGTACACTGATTATTTTTATGAATAATTTAGAAACACTTATTTTTTCAAAAAATGATTTTTATTCAACTATTTGAATAATTCATATTATTCAGTGATTTTCATAAAAGTACATAAGTAACTTTATTCTTCAAATAACTATGATTTTAACTAATTAATTTTCAAATATTTTTTTATAAATTGGATCCAATGATTAAACATTTAATAATTAACGGATTTATTTCTTTTAGTTCAGACAAGATTATCTGTGAATGCAATCATTTATTTTATGTATTAAACTAGCTGAACCCGTGCACAAAATTTTATACAACCAATCGTTAGCAGCAGATTTTAATACATTAGGCACAACATTAATTATTTAAAAAAATAATAAATTATAATTTGTAAAAGTTTAATACATGTATTTTGTAACCTAATAGATAAAATCTATACTTTAATATGGAGCAAATCATGCTTGTTTCAGTTATAATATTTATTAAATTATTTGTTTTCCTAGCAGAATATTATCAAAAATTTAAAAAAGCATATTAACATTACCTAAATGCCATATGAAGTCATAATAACTTACCTTAAATCTCAGGAAAGAGTAGTGCTGCCCATTGGGTAGTTATTTATTTATCAGTAAAAATATTTAAAATATTAATTAGTGAATTTCAAATAATGAACTTTGATAATGGAGATTTAAAAAAAAAAAATCAGGTAGGTAGTGTATGAAATATAAGCAAATTAACTAATTTTCATAAAATGTTTAATGAAACATTCAGATGTCATACAATATTATGATCATATCCTTGAATAAAAAAAACAAAAAAAAACCTTCCTGCCGTTGATTGATAACCAAGCATTCTGGTATATGGGAGGAGGAGGGATAATGCTATTCTGTATTTCTTTTACTAAATCCTGAATAATTCTGCCTGATCAGTAGCTGTTCGCCGATGAGGTGGCAGTCTGGAGAAGTTGTATATGTTGTGTTCATACATGCATATTGTTAAGATATTTAATTTTTTTTTTTAATAAAGTGACCAATGAAAGTATTAAATAAAAATCCTTAATTCTTCTTAGAGTCTTCTGAGCTCCTGTTTTAATTTTCCTCTCCTTATTTCATAATTACAATTAACAATGTTTCTCGTTAGAAGAGGTGGCAATTAAATTGCTAATCAAGAAGGTGATATCAAATTGTGCGCTGATTATTTTTGTTTTCTTCGTTTATTTTAAATTTCCATATTTATTATTTACTTTTAAGTTTAAACAAAATATATTTTCATGTTTTTAGAATAAGTTATGCTAAATATATTTTTTAATATATGTAAAAATTCAATTTTTTTATCACTTAAACAAGCACTTTTTTCATTGCTCATTTGATTTTAACACGAATAATTTTATTATCAACAGTTTTTTTTCTTTAAAATAAAGTTGTTTAACATTTATTTCTTTGGTATAAGATTATTTTATTTAATGGGGTCATTCCGTGCCAAATCAGCCAATGGTCTGGAACTTTATGTCTCAGAATCCAATGATGCGTGCATATGTAGCACTATCAGTAATGATAAAAAAAATCTAAATTTACAGATTTATCCCTTTTTTTTTAGTTATTAATTTTTATTAATTGTTATTATTAGAAAAACAAAAATACAGCCCATTTTTGGCACATTTTCAATCATTGAAAAGCTTATAATTCCTAAACTATTTGCCCTAGAAAGTTCAAAATAGTATTATTCTTTTCAGAATTATGTGAGCTTTAATTTGATATGTATTTTGACTTAACCAAACCAATCTTAAAATGTTTAAAAATTTATTTTTTCAAAAATCTCAAAATCGAAATTTTTAATTTCTTTGAAAAATATACTTTGCATGTACATGTTATGCATTGGGGTTGGGGTGGCCGAGCAGGTTAGCGCACCTACTCACAAACCCAAAGGTTGAGTTCGAATCCCGGTTCCGGCATGAATTTATTTAATTAAATTAAATAATTCAAGCAATTTATCACCCTTTTACTTAAACATAAATGTAAATATTATTAATTAAATTAATAAAATAATGAATAAAAAAACAGTTGGAATAACGTGGTCCCGAGCTGGATGTAACAAAGAAGAAAAAAATATGAATATAAATATTTTGCAAAAAGATGTTTATTATTTGAGGCTCTCGGTCGTAAAATATGGTAACTGAAAAAATGTTGACAATGATAAAATGTTTATTAATTACAATGTTTTATCTTCAACCAGCATTCACTTATTTAGCAGCATTTACCAACGTTATTCTTAAAAATAAACAAATTTCCTACATATTCTTTCAACAACCTAAGGAATCGGGCGTTGCCAAAAACTTCAATTTATATAAAATATTAGATACCATGTTTTACGACTGAGTGCCTCTATTATAAATCGGTATCACTGTTTGTTTTTATTTGTATGGGGTAAAATGGACTCCTAATGTGAAGAATATTTTATCCATTGTCTACAATAAGGCTAATGAGAAAATACGCTACACTTTTCTCTAAATTTGTTACTACTATTCTAGAATAGGTATACCTTCCTATATTTCTAAAAAGGAAATATAATAATTTAGAAGTATCACAAAGTGATTGGCCTTTCAACACTATAATCAAAAGTAATAAGTATATACTTATTGTTTGTTTTTTATGGGCCTGATTTTCTCCTTTTGACTGACAGACGTAATTTGAATGGAGATTTTTTTTTTTCAAATATTTCATTTTCACTCATTTTTCCAACAAAATTTTCCTCAAAGAGTTATTAAAATTTAAAACCAATACCAATATCTTTTAAGGAAGGAGTTGGTCGGGAGGTGCGGTCAAAGACTAATACACTGATAAGTATAACTTAATTATTCTGTGCTAATGTTTTGGCCTAAGCATTAGGCCATCATCAGAGCTAAAAAACAAGATAACAACAGAGCCAGTAACAGTAAAAAAAAAAAAAAAAAAAAAAAAAAAATTCATGCTTGTCATTTCTGTTAATTACCATTTTTTTTATTGGTTGATTTGGTGTGGAATGACCCAATAACCCTTCATTAAAATTTTAACTGAATTAGTTTTATCATTACGTTATGTTATCATTTTCATTTGGCTCTACAACCTTTGTAAATCTTTGCCTGCCTGAATCCAGCCACCTCTGCCTATTCTGGACTACCAAGTTTCAGTTTGCTGCATGCAGCTCTGCAGCATCTTTGTTTATTTTATCTATCCATCTGGTTTTTGGCCTCTCATGTGGTCTCTTGTCAACTATCTTGGGATTCATTGTTGTGAAGAGGCGTCCGGATGGATTGCTTGGAGCTGCATGCCCTGCCCATTGTAATCTTCTTGCCTTCTTATCATGAGATACGAGTATTGACTGACCAGTTTCTGTAAGCAATTCCTTGATGGTCCTTCTCCATGAGTTTATAATCTGATCCCATATTGTTCCAGTTATCGTGCAGAGGGCTTACCTTTCAAATCTCTCAATTCTGCTTTCTATGGTTCTGCCCTTTCAGTTGAATTTCAGAGATCATGTTGGACGGTTCATCTTCTGACGAAGATATTGGCGCTGGATTCAATCTCAGCCAATTATTACCGAAAAAGAAAAATGATCGGAGTATATTTATATATATATATATATATATATATATATATATATATATATATATATATATATATATATTTATCTTTGTTATTTAAATTAATTATCTCATTCAATTTTAAATAATAAATTTATACAAATATTTCACCCTTAAATAATTCATCCGTTCACGAGACTTAAAAGGAAAAGCAAATGAAAAGTTGGCTCGGATATATATATATATATATACTCCGATCATTTTTCTTTTTCGGTAATAATTGGTTGAGATTGAATCCAGCGCCAATATCTTCGTCAGAAGATGAACCATCCAACATATATATATATATATATATATATATATATATATATATATAGAGAGAGAGAGAGAGAGAGAGAGAGATTATATTTTAGAGATTATGTATTCAAAAAAGAAAGTAAGAGTGAGTAATCAATGAATGATCTTAAGTTTATACTATATTTGATATATAGTATATATATATAGATATATATATATATATATATATATATATATATATATATATATATATATATATATATATATATATATCCGAGCCTATATATATATATATATATATATATCCGAGCCAACTTTTCATTTGCATTTCCTTTTAAGGGTGAAATATTTGTATAAATTTATTATTTAAAATTGAATGAGATAATTAATTTAAATAACAAAGATTAGATAATGGATGATTCGGATTATCTGTTGAATAACGAATAAATCAATTATAAACAACTAACGAATATCGGATATAGATGTATTCTTTATTCGTTAGTTTTATATATATATATATATATATATATATATATATATATATATATATATATATATATATATATATATATATATATATATATATAGAGAGAGAGAGAGAGAGAGAGAGAGAGAGAGAGAGAGAGAGAGAGAGAGATTATATTTTAGAGATTATATATTCAAAAAAGAAAGTATGAGTGAGTAATCAATGAATGATCTTAAGTTTATACTATATTTGATATATGATAGTTTATACTATATCTGTGTTTGAAAAGAATTAAGTTATTACTAATTGTTTTATTTTTGTTTTCAGGTTTTTTGTTTTCCCCTTTCCTAAAAGATAAGTATTTTATTGATCTTGACTGATAGCATTAATGAACTTTTCTAAAAAAAGCTAAAATATTTTTCCTCTTGTATACAATTTTTCATACCAACATTGAGCAGACCTTTCGTCTGACATTTTTTCCTCTTAAACTTACCTAGTGACATTGGCTGTGGAACACCCTCATTTCAATAATGTCGAAATACAGTTCAAACTGCATGTTTATCCATCATGTTTAATAAAAGTTGAAGTAAAACTGAGAGCAGAAGAGGATTAAGTGCTGTAAAATATTTCTTTAAAGGTAAATGGTTTAGCTAATTGTGTTTACATTTTTATACAAATCTATAAAAGAAGTGCTTTGTTCATCACAACACTGAAAGTTTGATTTTTGAAAATATGTTAAGGTTTATCAATTTGATTTCCATATTCAAAGCTTTAATTTCATGATTACTTCAAATTTTTAATACCATCTTGGAAAAAATAAATACTGTAACAGTTGAAAGTTTTATTTTCATTGTTAAAATATTTGTAGTTGGATTATTACAATATTTTTAATTATAATTTATGTATATTAAATGAGTTCCAGTTTATTATTGATCACATTATAACACTGCTTATAATTTTCTACTAGTAAACTAAATATTATAAATATTTAGTTGTTTTTTTTATCTTGGGTGGTATGGATTATTTGTGAAGATTTCATGGAGAAAGAAGGAAACAAAACAAGACATATATGATTTTGTTTTTATTTTGGGAAGAAAAAAAAAACTAACTGATGGTGTAATATCTGATGTAGATATAGAAATAAAAAAATATAACTAATGTTAATACTAAAAATGGCTTACTGCTAATAAAGATTAAATGAATTTAAAAAATATCTGATGTGGCGACCCCATGATTTCCTTGTATGCCTATTCAACTATAAATCGGTGGCTCAAAAAGTGACCCTGAATTTGGTTACTAGTTTCCGAAGACAGCAGTATCTCAAAAACGACTATCCATTGACACATACAGACACACACACATAACCTCTTATTTCTGGAGGTCTCATGCCATTATTATATGTCGTTTTCTTTCATTTGGTAACTAGTTCCCAAGAGATTTTTTCGTGTTCCTTGACAATATTAGAACTGTCTATGTCATTAATAGGTAAAGCATTGGAAATCGATGGTTTCTACATTTTAAGCGGAAGAGCCCGCTTAACTTATTCTCCTGCTGCAGACTTGTTCAACTCACAAATTGGGAGGAAAACTAGTATTTTAACACTTAAAACAAGTAATGAAATTGTTTAATTAGAGTGGAAAAAAATCGCATTTATAACCTTTATCATCGAACCATATGATCTCCGTATCAAATGTCAATACACCTTTTGATTTAAGTTTATTATGACCTTCCAGTAAAGTACCCCTTTCGGCTCTTCAATTTCAACCAAAATCTATTAAATTATTTATATTGATATAAAAGTCTAATTTACCATATTTGAGATGTTTTACATTATATTTTAATATGAAAGTCTAATATGATCTTCAAGTAAAGTACCACTTCTGGTTTGCCAATTTATCCAAAATTTATTATGTTATTTATATTAATGTGTAAGTCTTATATACCAAATTTGAGAAATTTTGCATTAAACTTTAATATAATTTTTGATGAAAATCAATAATGATCTTCAAGTAAAATACCATTTCCGGTAATCATGCCGTGACAAAAAAGGGAGGTTCACAAATAGATTTTACAATAATCCTAAATATAAAATTTTAACTTTCTATGTCTAACCGTTTTTGAGTTATGCAAGATATATAGGAACAAACATAATGACGAAACTAGTCTAAATGGATTCAGGGATAGTCAAAATGGATATTTCTATTGAAATCTGAAATCCTTAACTGCTTACACGAAAGTAATAAATAGGACCATATCTAAACTTAAGATTAACAAAATAAAATTAAATAAGTTAATTGGCAATAATAACATTAACAAATTAGCATCTATGAATGCAGATAATATCATGAAAGAGAAAACATTAAAATTGAATTACAATTTTTTTTTTTTCATTACGTCGGGATTACGTTAATGTAGCAGTCCAATATAAAACCGATCTTCTAGAGAACTTATTCTCGGTGTCAGCTAGTGAAATTCTAAAGTCCTCTAGGGCAGGATATACGTCCAGGTGGCGAGCAGACATTTCTACATGACACAAGGGACATACGGTGCTTTCAATTACTCCAATTCTATGGAGATGCTGTCTGTATCCCGAAGCAGGCAACTGATTTTCCTCTAGTTATCGACATCAGTATGCAGCCTTCCTGATTCCTATTGCTTCCCCTCAGCTGATCCTGGATAGTAATCTTTGAGATTTTCCTGAATTTTATCTCTTGCTACTCTTTTAGCAGAATGATATTGAAGGTAAATAGATGGTTGTGGTAATTTAGAGTCTTACTTGGCCAATCTGTCTGCCTCTTCATTCCCCAAGAGCCTGCAATGACTTGGAACTCATTGAAATCCAATTGAAGCTCACTTGTTTTTTAAATCATTAATTAGCATCTTGCAGTTGCTAACCTCAACATTAGCTTCACCCGTTGACCTCAGCTAGAGTAGCGCAGCCTGCGAATCTACATAAAAAGATGGATATTTCTGACGTTCTCTTGAGGTGAGCTTTTCCCGAGCCAGTCTGATTGCTTTATTCTCTCCATCATAATTTGTTGCCGTCTTCCCCGCAGGTTCAGTAACTTCAAACTCCCTACTGTCTCACATCAGCATCTTTTGTCACTCCTACTGCTAATCAATCCGTATAAATATGGAGCCATGACTCTTGTGGATACCTTTCTGAAATAGTTTCTAAGGCTAGAGCCCTAAGGATTTCGGGAGGTGTTTTCTTCTAGTCTACAGCTTGTAGGAGCTCTATGTGGACAGTACCCTCCCCTGTTATACATCCGTATTACAGGTTCAGGTCTTCCTGGAGGAAGGAATGGCTGTCGGTTGGTGAGTTCCAGATTGTTTCTCTCCATGATGTTTTGTGTCTCTGTGATGAAAGTGATCAACGTTTTTAGATAGCTTTTAGCAGAAGCATATTTTTTCCAATACTCTACATCCAAGTGCTGGAGGCTTGCTGGAGGAGGAATTGCCAACTGCCTCAAGCACCCTGACATAGCTGCTAGTAGCCCAAATAATAAGATCCTCAGCAAAGAAGTGATACCCAATACCAGGAATAGATTGAAAGAGTTCTACGGTATCATCTATCATTACTGTAAAAAGGATTTGGCTTAGTATGAAGTCCTGAGGCAGTCCCTGTCTTTTTTGTCTATATTTGGTTGACATCCACATGATGGTATAGAAGGATCAGTCTAATTAGGGATTGATAAATTATTTGCCACTTCTGTAAATTTGTTTTATTGAAAACTAGTTTCAAATGTTATACATTCATCCTCAGTTCTAAAAACACACAAAAAATTCAAAAATAAGCAATTCAAAATATAGTTGGTATTATTATACATATTAAATTATATAAATCGGTATTATAAAACATTTATGAATTATGAATTTAATTAAGACAAGAAATCAAATACATGTTGGTATTCACCAAGGTTTAAATGGATTATATCAAACAGAAAAGTTTGTACTGGTTCCTTCTCGCATTGTACTAACAATGAACGAGAAATAGGCAGGATGTTTTTAGGTAAACGGTTTAAGGGTCAGGGTTTTCCCAGTAATGCTTATGAGTAATTGTTTTTTCTGTTATAGATGGGAATAAATTTAAGATTGGACTGTTGGAGATATTTATTTAGTCATTTAAGCAAAAATCTGGATTGGATTTGAAGGATTTTATTATTTCAAGTGCTTCATATATATTTAATTTAAGACTGTTTTCAACGTGATGTATTAATTTAACTCCTGAGTCTTTGATGAATTTATGATTATTTTCATTTAAATGAATTGCAAAGTTGAAATTATCTGTCTTATTATTATAAACTCGCATAACACATAAACTCACAGCCTTTAATAGCATGATTTACCGTCTTTTGAACATACCATTAAATAAAAAGAACTGTAATAAAGAAATTGAAATAATATATTCCATAGCAAAAAATAACGGGTATAATAAAACCACTATCAATCATATTTTAAAAAAACAAAAAAAAATTACAAAAAAAGACAATTAATGATATCTATTCAACAACACCCGAAGATAGGCCCATCCCGAAACATTATGTTTTGATTCCATATTACAGCCCTATATCCACCAAAGTCGGAAATGAATTGAAAAAACTAGGATTAAACCCTGCATTTAAAATAGAAAAAACCCTCTCCTCATATTTCTCTTCTAAAGACAAAATAGACCCTTTCCAAAAAAGCGGAGTATATGAACTAAATTGTAATGATTGTGCAGCCAAATACACGGGAAAAACTGGAAGATCGCTAAATCAGAGATTAAAGGAACATATATGTGCATATAATAATAAGACAGATAATTTCAACTTTGCAATTCATTTAATTGAAAATAATCATAAATTCATCAAAGACTCAGGAGTTAAATTAATACATCACGTTGAAAACAGTCTTAAATTAAATATATATGAAGCACTTGAAATAATAAAATCCTTCAAATCCAATCCAGATTTTTGCTTAAATGACTAAATAAATATCTCCAACAGTCCAATCTTAAATTTATTCCCATCTATAACAGAAAAAACAATTACTCACCGGCATTACTGGGAAAACCCTGACCCTTAAACCGTTTACCTAAAAACATCCTGCCTATTTCTCGTTCATTGTTAGAACATGCGAGAAGGAACCAGTACAAACTTTTCTGTTTGATATAATCCATTTAAACCTTGGTGAATACCAACATGTATTTGATTTCTTGTCTTAATTAAATTCATAATTCATAAATGTTTTATAATACCGATTTATATAATTTAATATGTATAATAATACCAACTATATTTTGAATTGCTTATTTTTGAATTTTTTGTGTATTTTTAGAACTGAGGATGAATGTATAACATTCGAAACTAGTTTTCAATAAAACAAATTTATAGAAGTGACAAATAATTTATCAATCCCTGTCTATATTTGGAGCGCCAGTTTCTATATCTTACTCTTATGGAACGCTAGTGCAAAAATGATGAAATGCTGCTAAGCTAATTGCCTGAGACACCCATCTTTATAAGCTTACTTGGTAATATGTTTCTCCAGACTTGGTCAAATGCAGTTTTAAAGTCTATTAGGACAGCCAGGGTACTCAGTTTCCGATGAAAGCCATTCTTGACTTCCTGAGAAAAGCGTGCTACGTGCTACCTCTTCAATGGTGCTATGATGCCTCATAAAGCCAGCCTGACTGTCTGATTAAGTTTGTTGTTATCTAAGTATTCCTGCAATCTATTGATTATTATTCTTTTATAGATCTTACAGAAAGTGTTGGTCAATGATATTGGACTGGAATTTTGGGGGATTTCAGATGTTTTACTTTTTTTTGGAATAGGAATAATCTTGGCTTTTTTCCATTCACAGGAGAAATGAGATTTCCATAGATCAGCATTGTTTGCTTTGCTTTATTCCCCAGGTGGATAAGGAATTCTGGCATTATTTCGTCTGGACCAAAGCTTTTCCCCTTTTTTTACAATGGACAGTGCCTCTTCAAATTCGGAAAATCCAGTATTAGCCAGAAAAAGAAAACTATCTCGTTGCTTACTGCACGTAGAGGTGGCTTTTTTCCAGATGGATGCTTATTGGCTCGGTTTGAGTTAATAGTATTTGCATAGTGTTGGCAAAAGTAGGCAGCTATTTTTGATTCATCAGTGAGCAGTATATTTCCTTTTTTGATGGGGTTATTCTTGTTTCTATTATTGAATAAAATAGTTATAAAATAGTGAGTTGTTTGAAAATATCCCATTTGGCTTTTTTGAGATTCCATTGAGGGAAGTATAATGGTTTTCTGTGCAGTTTACAATAGTTTTTATGAAACATACTATGGCCAAAGCCCCCAGAGGGTAAAATAAGAGTGTGTTTCACACTTAATGCGATTCTAGGATGTGCCAAGATAACATCTGGATGGAAAGTCGCTCTGGTATAGGAGATAAACGTAGGGCTATTGAATTAATTTTGAACATGCAACATAGAGTTCGTTGGTAGCAGATCCTAAAAGATTTTACCCGTGATGTCCAGGAGTTCCAGTTCTTTCAAGCCAGCATATATCAGGAAGAAGTTGGTCGGGGGGTGCGGTCAATGACAAAGACACTAATAAGTGTAACTTATTTATTCTGTACCAACATTAGGGCTGAAAGAAAAAAAAAGATAACATTGAAAACAACAGAGGCAGTACCAGTAACGTTAAAAAAAAAAATGGTAGTAAACAGAAATGAGAAGCATGACAAAAGTATATGAAGTATAAAGAAAAAAGATAGATGTTAATATATATTGTAAATAACGAAAAATTAAAGTAATGTGAAAAGAGTAAAGGAAAGATTTTGAATTAAATGAAACAATAAAGTACATTATACATGATATAAATAAAATATATGAAAACTATTAATTAAAATTATTACTAGTATGAACATTTGGAAATATGTAAAGCATATCGAGATAATTATGATAATACAAGTTTTGTAAAAAATTACAATGATGTTAAAAATGCCAACTTGTATATAACTTGTTACATCATAATTATTTTGATATACTTATACTTAACATACTTCCAAATCTTCATACTAGGAGTCATTTTAATCGATAGTTTTCATATATTTTATTATATCATGTATAAATAACGCATTATTTTAATTTCAATTAATTTTTACATTGTTTTTATTTTTCTCTCAACATTCTTAACATCATTGTCATGTTTTACAAAACTTGTAATTTCTTAATTATCTCGATATGCTTTATATATTTCCTAATGTTCGTACTAGTAGTCATTTTAATTAATAGTTTTCATATATTTTATTATATCATGTGTAATGTACTTTATTGTTTCATGTAATTCATAATCTTCCCTTCATTCTTTTAACATTAATTTAATCATAATAGTCTGGTGGCACACTGAAATTACTGAACAAAATTCACCTCTATTATTATAATTTGTTTTATTTTATTTAATTTTTTTTTATTGATGTATATAAAAAAAATTTAGTATTGTGATAAAAAAAAAATAGTAATAATTTTTTATTATTTATTTTATTTAATTTAATATTTTATTATTTAATTTATTCTTTAGAAATTTTGCAGCACCCACTTTGAGAACCACTGCTGAAAATCATAAAGAAAATCTGTTAATACACTTCACTCCGTTGAAGAATACCGTTTTCATTACATAAAAGTCCACTCCGTTGAAGAATACCGTTTTTATTACATGGAAGTCAATATACCTTGCAGATTATTCTAAAATTCAATTATTTCGTTTTAAAAAATTGGATCATTCTAAAATTTACTATTTGTGGATCGCGAGTAATGTTATTATTTTACATATAAATTTGGTCCTAAATGTTCTTAATCATGTACATATTATATTATAAAAATATTATTTGTGATCAAGAAATAGTAAATATTACACTTTTATAACACCGCTATTACTATTATCATAGACAAAAAATAAGAAAAGTAATATTACATATTAGAGAGACCAAATTTTTTTAAATGAAATAATTAAATTTTAGAGCGTTCTAACAGGTCTATTGAGTTATATGTAATATATAACAGTATTATCATAGAGTAAAAATGTTTTTTTCCTTCGATAATGTTTATAGTAGTGGTGTAAAAGTGTAATATTTTATATTTCTTGATCACAAATAATGTTTTTATGTTACGATTTGTACATGGTTAAGAACCCAGCCTTGCTTGGGAGGTCATGGTATATTAAATGTAATTTAAATATTTAAATCTCTCTTGTTTGAGAGACTAAAGACTTGTTTGAAGTGTAATTAACAACATTATTCGTGATCCAGAAACAGTAAATTGCAGAGTTGAAGGTTTATATGAAGGTTATATATTGACTTTTTTTTTTTATTCAAAACTGGCTTTGGATTTGATTTTAGCACTTTAAAAAACTTCTATATTCAAATTTTGGAGCGAATCTAAAAATAAAAAGTTATGGCCTAACAATTTTGCCAAGGTCGTCACCCCTTCAATTTTTTTTTTAAGCTTTAAATAATCGCTCATAAATCAAGAACCGTTAGAACAATTCAAATCAAATTTTGGGGCTTCGATAAAGGTTCTTAAACTACGCAATCTGCTTTAATTGTGATGTTCCTACGTGTTTTAAAATTAAAGTTATCTGAAAAATATTTTTAAGATTTAAATTATCGCTCATAAATCAAGAACCGTTAGAACTATTAAACCAAATTTTGGGGCTTCGATAAAGATTCTTAAACTATGCGATTTGCTTTAATCGTGATGTTCCTACGTGTTTTAGAACTAAAGTTATCTGCCAAAAAATTTTATTTTGTTTTATATGGTAATTATCTTATTTTATACAGATCTTTTAAGATAATGCAGTAGTTTTTTATATGTATGGAAAGAAGAAACTCCCCTCTTTTTAATGAGACCAAGAACGCTGATATCAGGTAAATGTAAGATGAGGTACAGAGCTTCAAACACAAACGTAATTTTTTGGCTTTAAAAATTTTGTGCACACTCGGAACCGACAAAAAAATATGTTTTTTGTTTTTGATGATTTTTTCAACATTAAAGATTTTTAATGTGCTAAATCAAAATCTGTCATCATTTTTGGTGTACAAAAATCTACAAGGCTAGTTTACATAATAATTTAAACATTTTTTAAAATTTATTTGACCAAAAATCAATTATTTTTTAATGTTTATAATTTTCCTTTATATACTCTAATAAACAAATGTTTAGCTGTAAACACCGTGTCGATATCATTTTTCAAACACAAGATATAAAATAAAGCATTTTCAGCATGTTCTTAGCTCCTAGAGCCCATTGGATGAAACGGTAGGATAAGAGTTGTCTTTTTTTCAATGTAGAATCACTCAAAAAATGTTGATCAAAATCGGGGACTGACACATCGTGCACTCCCCTTGTGAGTTAAATTATGCCTCTATATGAATAACCTTAGATTGACTAAAATTAAAAGATTTATTTTTTAACTGTAAAATACAAATAATTTCTCAGATAATCAGAAATAATTTTCTTTCTCTTAAATAGTATACTGATTTCTTCTTTCCACTGTTAGAACGAACTATTTCATTTAACCTAAAAAAATAAGTTTTGTGTGTTTTGGCATTTCTTTTATTAATTTGGTGATTGAATAAAAGACATACTGTAAGAATTAAATCCCATTGAATTATCTCTTTGATCAAATTTGATATATGGGGTATTTTTTTATATTTTTATTTAGTTCTATGATGTTGGCCGTAGCTCAGCTGTAACTTATATATTAAATCTAACTTTACTATAGAAATAAGAATTGATTGACTGGCCTGTTGATAAATATGGTATATTTAAAGTGGATAGAATCCTTTTAATTAAAAAAGAAAAGAAAAAATCTAGTACACCCATTGAATTGACCATATTTTGTTTTGGACTGAGTCCATTATGCACAACTATAGCTACTGATAACTCTTATAAGGATTCATTCAATCGATCCCATTTGTTAAAATTAATTTTTCTATTTCAATAAATTGAATTTATCCTAGCGCTGACATTCTTGTTAATTTATAAGGTAATGGAATAATTACTGAAATAGTTCAAGCAGAATTATCTACAATTTTAATAAAACTTACACATTAGAAAGTATTTGAATTTTTTTTTCCTTCCCTCTTCTTAAAAGCTTAGAGTTTATCAGCAATTTAAATCTCTGTATTTTAGAAAATATTGCTGGGTCTTTGTATTTCAAAAATTATTGAAAGGTCTTGAAAAGAGGTTCTAGTGGTTGGTATTGAAGAGCTAATTGAATTTTTTAGTCTAGGTGGTTTTATTTGGTTGATATTGAAATTAATAATTAATCATGTAGCAGAATTGACACTGCTTACATTTCAGAATTAAATTTAAGCTCTAACTACTAATTTACAAATTAATAAATTGTTATTTTATTCAAAATATTAATAAAAATAGTCAATATTTAATTTTTTTTTCTGATTCTGGAATTACAAAATATTTTGTTATCAAAACATAAATGCTGACTTCATGTTTTTTTTAACTCTAAAACAAATACATTATTTATAAATATATATTATTTTATGGTATGTATATTTTTAAATTTAATAATAATGAAACAATGCTTTATTCATCTTCAATTTTTGTGCCTACTTATCATACCGCTTGGAGGAAGATCGCACAACTCAAAAATTCATGATTTTCCAATTTTTGTGTAATCATAATCAACAAGATGATTATTTTTTTTTATGATGAAGAGAGCCACCAAAAATATTCGTTGTGTGATTGCTGGAAGGTTGTTTCTTAAACAAAACTGTCACAAGTCAAAAAATTTAGGTTTAAAAATATGTTTAGAATTAGAAAATACCTTACACAAGTTACCTCCAAGCATTTACTTGCAAATGGGTTCAAGAAACTATACAATTGTAAGAAAACCCGAAATAATTGTTCTCAATATTACAGCTTTTGGAGTTGTGCTGGTCTTCCAAGTTGGTTATAAATGCACTTAGGGAAAAAAAATGGCCACACTTAATTATTATTTATGGTTTTTCATCTTCTAACAATTATTATTTTTCAATTTATAACAGAGGCAATGTGAAACGAATTAGGAATATAATTAAAACTTAAAAAACAAAACTAAAAATAAGAGCTTGTGAAGGAAAACTGTTTTATTTATATTAAAATATGAATTAGGGATTTGTTTTTTTACTCTTGGCTTGTGTTTTGTATTCAATCTAGTATTTACTCTTATTCAGGAATTAAATTAAATTCTTCATGGATATACTCATATTTCTTCATTAGAACAAACCATGATTCTCAAAGTGAATCTTGTGGAATTGGGCATCTCTTTATTCAGTTGACATCTGCATGATGGTATAGAAGTGGCAAATAATTTATCAATCCCTAATTAAATCTCTTTATTCGTCTCGGCAACTTACCCCATAAATGTTCAGTAGGATTTGGGTCATAATTTATATAATTTTTAATTTAAAATTGTATTGATTTAAGTTGTTGACTTATCCTCTGTTGTATATGCGATTCCCTTTTAAGTTTTTAATCAGTATTATATAAATTTTAGTTTGTGTCATTCAATTTAACTTGGTTTTGAATAATGCTAGGTTATAATCTTACTGAGTGCCAAATTAGATGAGCTTTGTAAATCAGTCTGAATATGGCTGTGTGGATGTTGAAGGATTAAATGGAGTGGGAGAGCTAGTGACCACCTTGTGGAGAGGAGAGGGGTATATTCCCTGTTCAGAATGAGGAGAGGGGAGGGAGATAAAATATAAAATACCCTGTTGCCATATCTCTCCCCTCCCTTTACTGTTGATCAAATGCTTTATTTACTTACTGTAATATTAATTTTAAATACTAAGTAAAATAAACTTTTTTTTATGTAACTTTTCTTGGCGCTAGCTGAATTTAGCCGACCAAAGGAAATTTTTACTTTGATCATTTAACATGTTCGGAGCCTTAATTATTTACTACTGGTACCTCTTGTAAATTAACGAACAAAAAATTTGGAAAACCTTATAGTCATCATAGTTTATTCAAAATGTAAAATAATCAAAATTAAAATATTATTCAGGAAGTAAAACTCACAAGTAACTTAAAAAAAAAATCAGTTAAGGAGTCAGTATATATGTTGAATTTAAATTTCCTTAATATCTCTAATTGAAAATATCCCTTATATTGTTGGCAATAGTGTGAAACCACGTAAGTCCAAAACGTTTTGATTTAAGGTGGTTTATTTTATTTTTGCGTAAATTTTATAAATAATTGTTTATTTTTTCTACTTGATAGGTAGTATATTTCTGGCTAGTAAATACTATTAAAAAACAAAACAAACATCAATAAGATGGAAATTTAATTTTTTAAGCATTTTTTTTTATCTCATGATAAGTTTTGATTTGACAGTTACGTGGTTTCACATTTTTGCCGACAATATTTTCATCCACCACTACAATAGTGAAATTAAACTATTATATCCTGCAGAATTTTCTATTTCAGTAATAAACAAATCGTCCAGTTCTCCCCCAGCAGTGAGTGGTGTAAACACAGTAAGTGGAATTGCCGAGCTCAGTTATTACGTCTCGCCGGGATCAATATGAACTGTCAAGGAGCCTCTTTGAAACTTATTTGATATGGACTTGATTATGATCAAAATAAGTTATTTTGAAATATTTCGCAGATCATTTTTTTTTTTTTTTTTAATATTACCGTAATGGTTGTTGAGGTAACCCAATGAAAGGAATTTACCGTTTTGCGTGGGGGAGAGGGAGTGGGCTCAGTGCCTAGCACAGCGGAGCAGTGTAAGGGCCGATGTCCCACGAGATGTGCGACAACTCCGATTTGGCTTCCTCGTTCGGCCATTGCCTGCTCTAAGTGTAAGTGTTTTTATTCAGACAGTTTTGTTCGGTTTTAAAAAGATGAGCAATCATTTTAGTGGTGTCGAATTAGTATTATTATGGCCTGCGTTTTGGTTTGGACTACAGTTCGATGCAACCGTTATTTCATTAGTGGAATTAATAAGTTTTCTGTGCTTGTTAAATCCTTAGTCCAAGTATTGTTTATCGTTTTGTTGCGATGATAGTTTATGTTAAATATCTTTCCAACTGTGAAAAATTTATCGTGTGTGTGTATATATATATATATATATATATATATATATACACACACACACACACACATACATATATATTATATATATATATTTTTTTTTAAAGTTTCTTTTTTTGTTTATAATATTCTTTGGTAATTATTGGTTTATTTCTGTTTGCAATTGTAACTATTTTGTGTTATACAATCTGTAGTCTTATTTGTTGTTCAGTTAGGTGTTGGGCAATGCATCTGTTGTATTTCTCAAGCCCTCCCTATAAATATTTGGTTTTACATACTTCAATGGTATATATGTTTTTTTCCCCCATATTTGTTCACACTTCAATAGTTATGTTTGTTTTTTTCCATTACATGTGATATATTAATTATCTTTAATATTTAGGTCATGCTTATGTTATTTTTTTTTAATGAAAATAGTTAATTAAAATATAATTTAGTTGATCCTTGTCCTTTTCAACATAAGTCTAACGAACAGACTGATGCTATACTTAACAAGTTCTTTTCCTATTTGACTTAAGTGAATAAACATTTGTCATAATTTTTATTAGATGAGGCAAAAAATATTTTAGTTTCCACTGTTTTCAAGTAAATTTGTTTTAAAATTTAGATTAATCTTAACTCTTTATGCTCATGAAGCCAGAGGGAATACAGTGGTACAATATACAATATATATTGTGAATTGAAATCCTTATATCCGATATATTAAATAATCAGACTGAACCTTGATTATAGTTATTTATTGTATTTCTATCCAT
Source organism: Rhaphigaster nebulosa (assembly GCA_948150685.1). Taxonomy (NCBI): domain Eukaryota; kingdom Metazoa; phylum Arthropoda; class Insecta; order Hemiptera; family Pentatomidae; genus Rhaphigaster; species Rhaphigaster nebulosa. The sequence continues at coordinate 160,937,165 of OX411306.1, forward strand.
TTTTGTAATGTTCAATGTATGGTTTATTTTAATTCAATATTTTTCCATTTGATTCTTTGATATTCTTATCAAGTGTATAATCCATTTACTCTTATATTTTAAAATTTATTAATTTAATAATTATCTACATTTGTCAGTATATAGAACTAAGTCTTAATGGTAAGACCATACCAAATAATACCTTCATAGTTCTAATTAATTGACAGAGTGACCAGCAGTTATGGTTAGGATATTTCCGGTTGTTGGACTTAAATGGCCGGGTATACAGTACTTGTTTAAATGGGACTTCTTGATTAAATATGTGCCCAAACAACTGATGCTGATGTACTATCTCAAATCCCTTGATTTACTGTAGTGATGAAGGCTGAACACTGTTTATAGATAAACAGCTGTAAGTGAACAGTTAAAGGGCCATTCCCTGATTATCTTTTAACCTAAAATTATTTTTGTTTATCTTTACAGTCCATTTTCAGGTTAGGTAAATTTCTGAATTATCCTATTTGGGCTTCATGATATTACTGGTTCACTTTATGATTTAATTGTTCTGATTAAAGATTCATTTTGATTATCTATTTTAGCACATATTGTAACAATTTGTTTTTGTTGTAAGTGATAACAAAAACAAATTGTTACAATATATACTTATCTAATTATTTTAATTGCAATTTCTAATATAATTATGATGAGAAAGGTTTTAGTATATTTATAATTTCAACATAAAGAGTTTATAAATTCTAAGTTGTTAACTGCTATTTTGTAATTTTTGGTGATGTGTATTGCATTGTCCAAAATGGTTATTGAACTTTTTCAAAAAGTTTCAGTTCAACTGTTTTACAAGATCTTTTACAATTAATGTATTAACATAAAAGTTTAACACAAAGAACCTTTTGATAAAAAGTTCCTTAAGAACTTAACATAATAATTTTTTGTTAAAAGTTCTGTTGATATAAATTCTTCCCAAAATTTTTTTTATAAAATCTCAACAGGAAACCGAAGGAGACAACTGTATTTAAAAGAAATCTTTTGATTAGATGGGCACACAGAAACTAACACACTCATAAAAAAGTCTTAGGTATAAATAGAATTTGAAATAAAAGAGCAATTATATTTTTATTTAATACTGCATTTTTAATTTCAATAGGAAAATTGCTTCAATATTAATAAAGTCACCTACGGGTTGTTTATTCAAAGATAAAAAAACCTGTCAAGACACAATTCCATTTTTACAAATATTTTCCACATTTAAGTGGGATCTTTAATAATGAGAAATTAATATAATTTCACTAAAAAGTAGTATCGAGAACTTTAATATAAAATTCTGGCCACTAAGCTCTTGGAATAGCTTTTATTATAAAAGTTCTCGAAAGAACTTTTACTATAAAAATTCTCATAACAACTTATAATAAAAGATCTAACACAAAAGTTCTTACATGAACTTAAAACAAGATTTTTTTTTTAAAAAGTTAGAATAAGAATTTTTTTTCAAAATAAACGTGCATAATTATATTGGAGCCTTGGCATAGTATAATGTTTCCAACAACTTTCTATTCTTTGTCCTGTTCTTAGCACTTACCCGATGTTTTAGGCCTCTCAAAGTTAAATTTATGCTCCAATTTAATGCTATAAATGAAAATACTGTTGCATTTACATTCTTGATGTTTTTATAGTTAAAGATAGTTTGATTCTAATTTCCAGGCAAAAAAAAAAAAAAAAAAAAAATGAACCTCTATTCATTACAAAATATATTGGTTTGACTTGACTGTGAAGAAAAAAGAATATAATCATTTAATAACTATAATCAGAGGTTAAAATTCACAATAGAAATGCTTATAATAATAAACTTACGGAAAACAACAAATTATATCATTGAGTAGACCAAAAAAGAAACTCGCAGTAATAGGTTGAATTTTTACTTAAATCATTCCAAAGTACAACTAATTAATACTACAAAAAAAACTTTATTTATAGAACCATCAAATTGACAAACAAACAATTCATAATAACAGCTAAAACTTTTTATTAATTTTGATAATAATTATATTATTGTAATTAGTTTTATACATTAGTAAACACGTTATATATGTTATTTGAAGTTAAGTACATTAATTATCGGGTCTTTAAAGTATGTTTTGATAATGGGAACTCAACCCCGAAACACCAACACATTGTTAAAAAAGAAAATAAAGCATAAATAAAATGGCATAAAGAAATATTAAAAGAGGTAAGTGCGTTAAATTAATATTAAATACTGTATATGTTATTCCACATATTATTGCAATTCAAATAATATACCAAGATATTGAAATTTTATTTGAACTAAAAAACAATACTACATCATGATATCAAATCACTTTACTTTATTCTAAACACTAATTGACTTTTCAACTTCTCTACATTAACAATTCTTTAGAAATTTGAAGATTCCGTATTTTTTTATGACAATTATTTAATTTTTTTCAATAATAACAACTTTTAATAGTTAATTCACTAGTTACACTTGCTTAAGCTTAATTTATGGGAATAATAATACCTGTGTCTTCTAATTAAAATTTTATCATTTACTTAAAAAGTTATTCTCATAAATTAAGGCTAAGAAAGTGTAACTAGTGAATTAACTATTAATGTTAAGTTACTATTGAAACAATTAAAATAATTGTCTTAAAAACAAAATATTGAATCTTCAAATTTCTTAAGAATTGTTAATGAAGAGAAGTTGAAAAGTCAATTAGTGAAAAGTCAATTAGTGTTAAGAATAAAGTAAAGTGATTTGATATGATTTAGTATTGTTTTTAGTTTAAATAAAATTTCAATATCTTGGTACCAAAACTTGAAGACAAAATCTGGTTATTGAACTGGGATTATTTTTGAATTGCAATAATATGCGGAATAACATGTACAGTATTTTAAATTAATTTAATGCACTTACCTCTTTTAATATTTTCACATTTCATCTTCAATGATCAGCGTCCTTTAGCTGTCGCAATGTTTTGAGAATTGAATTCCTCTTATATTTTTTCCCAATCTCCGCCTTTCATGGTATTTTTCACCATATTTGTTTTTTGTCTTCAATTACAAAACTTGGAATATTAACTAATCCCAATAGTAAGCTCTGTTCTGATTTGAACAAGTTTGCTGCCCGTGGCCGCTCAATTTAAGGATCCATGATCAAGCAAATACTGGCAATTATATGGTAATTCATAAAAAAACTGAACAATTTGGTTGTGTGCACAAACAACGCATGAATTGAAAGCCCATGTACATCGCTTTGACTTCTGTTTTCCTAAAGAGTATTGATAAAATATTGTACAACGAATTTTGAACTTTCACCTGCTAAATAGGGTTGAAGGTTTATGAGGGTCACAGACCCCACTCCAAGATAACCCTCCTGAATAAATTTACCCAGCGATTCAGAAGAGAGGAATACAGTAAAAGTGGAGGAGCACTCCCTAGAACAAAATCGTGCCAAAGTAAAAGAATACTTACTACTGGGTTTACCATACGACCTCATCCTTGTTGATGGGGTTAATTTAAAAACTGAACCAAAGAAATTATGTATGTTATAAATATAGGTTTCTACATCAGAGAAAAATTATTTCATATAGTATTCAGTTGTAAAGGTGAAGGTTTGTCTTAGTGTAGAACTAATTGTTGGAGAAGTTGGTTGGGGAGTGAGGTCAGTAAAGAACGCATTTAAGTAAACTTTTTTAGTTATGTGCCGACATTTTGGTCTAAGTTTTTGTCCATTGTTAGGGTTTAGAAAAATAGCTGTATAAAAGATATATCAAGATAATTATGAATAAACAAATAATGTGATTAATGAAAAATGATGTTAATTTATAATGTTGACAGTGCAATTAATGAAAATTAAAATAATGTGAAAAAAAAGAAAAGGATATTATGAATTATATGAAAGATATAGTAGAATACATCAAAACTACTAACTATAATAACTACTAGTATTAAGACAGGAGTATGGAACTGGAATATCTGTACACAATTAACTTAGTGAGTTCTTCTTTACTGGTCGTGTCTCCCAACCAACTTCTACAATTAATGTAGTGATGTTTTTACTTGCTTCAGTATCTTAAAAGATGGCAGTGAACCATCTTATTGATATTTACTGTTCTCTCAATTTCTTACAAAATAGTTGTAATCTAGGACTATATCTTATTTAATAGGGCATGTGTATTTGATTGTATATTCAACAACAAACATAGAACATTAAACAACTTTTTTCTTCTTTATTTTAATGTTTTACCTTTATAGTTTATATATCCAAGGAATAATAATACTTTTTAAAGACACTTTTAAATCTGTAGCTAAGTGGCATTCTTTGAACTATTATGATATTTTAGACTGAATTAATATTATATTCTTCCTGTTTTGTATTTACTTTTATAAAATTTATTTCTTTTTTACTCTTTTATTTGATTTACAAGATAATATTTAATTTTTCCTCCTGCTTATTCATTTTCCACTTTTAAATAGAAAAATGTTATGTCCTAGGGATAGGTTTAGTTAAGATTTATCTAATCTGATTGAATACAATACCTTAATTTTAACAATAAATGCCTTAACCAAGGCTAACTCCTGTTTCCTGATTTGTTTTATATCTGAGTAAAAGAAATATTTAGCCTTTTATAGAAAACAAACTGAATAAGTTTATGGTTTCGGACGAAGAAATATTTTTTTTATGTCCTATGTTGAAAATGATGCCTCTATTGATCAGAAAATTGTTATCCCATTTGTGTTTGAAAAAAACTTCTTGTGTCTGAGATGTTGTAGATGGTTATAAAGATACCAATGAGTCTCAAAAGAGGAAATAAGATTATTATGAGAACTTGTTATACTCTAAACAATTTATGTTGATGACATATTGTTAATTAGTTTTCAGACAAGGGCAGTTAGTTTATAACAGATGCCAGGAGAAGGCTTTGACATGAATGTTTCAAATACAAGCATTTAGCTATAATGCTTATTATGAAATATACCTATATTTCAATTAGAATTAATTAATAATAATATTAATTACTTTAGAGTACTTTGAAATGACAATAAAATAGAAAATTATTGAAAAAAAAAAAGTTACCAAGATTCTCCCAAATTGTTTTCACCAAAAGCTGTCAATTATCCTGATAATATAAAAATATTATTCTGCAGACAAATCTGATGAGAAAAAATGGTTTAGAATAATATTGAGAAATGTTATATTAATAGAGTAAAAGAATCAAGATGATTTAATACTTATGAGTTTTTATTTTGTGAGAGTAACAATGTAGACAATCATAGTTTGAGGACAAACGCTTGATCGTCACTGGTACAGACGTACCAATCTTTCTTTACTGGCGAATTTGGTGATGGTAGAGTCCTTAACACATTTTTCTAGCCTTACTGTCATCCATTATATCCCAATGAAACTATTTGCAAAATTCTAATTGACATATTTGGCTCCGGTACAACATTTATACCATGGCTCTATAAAGAATTAAATTCACTAAATATACCAACTATTTTTCATCAAATGAGTTGAACTAATGATACACTAAAGCTGTATCGAAAAGATGTAGGTTGTTAGCCCTACACCTTACCAACGGGATTTCAATTTGATGTGTTGAAGAGAAATTTGTAAGGACTGAAGACCAAACAGTATATGCATTTAATCTTCCAGTGAAGTATGAAGTTACCTTAAAATTTCAGAAGTAATAATAAGACTACCATACTTTTATTTTTAATATCAACATGTTGTAAAAATGTTTAGTCATGTTATATTAACTTACAATACAACCTCTGGAAAACAATGGTAAGGCCATCTAAAAGTGTAGAAGAAGCAGCATATAAGTATTTAAGATAGAAATTCTATAAATAGAAATGAAAATTCAAATATAGAAATTAGAAATAAGTTATAAATAAACAATCTATTTCTTTTTAAAAATTGAATTGATGTATAATTTTTGTTGGAATTTATTGTATTTAATTTTATCACATTTGTTACAGATTTCTGCCACAATGAGAAAAGCCCATGATAATTAATTAGTCTGTAAGGTAAGTTATAAATTGTGCTCTAGAACCTAAACTTATTCTGTAACTTGGGGCTACTTGGACCTAAACTGAAAAAAAAAATAGCGAGAACATGGTTAAGTGCCTTAGGACCGAGCGATAGTGGTGCAATGTGTTGTATAAATTGTGAATCCATGTATATATTTTCATAATAAGAGGGCTAGGTATAATTTAGAACCATTTTTTTGGTTTTTTGATCCTATTATCCCCAAGTTATGGTACTTAAAAAAATAATGAAATATATTTTTTGATTGTAATGGATGAGTTAGGCTTATGTTTAAATAATGTTTCTAATATATAAAAGAATATTTAATAAAATTAGGTCACAAATTTTTTTCCTCCATTGAACCCAAGTTTCTGCCAACACATGCCTATTATCCTTGAAAATCTTCAAGGACTTTGTGGGTTAATTGTTTGACAAAGATCAAAACAATTGTCAGAATGGAGGAATTGTGTACATTTTTTACAACAACCTACTTTAAGCCAGTACCACTGTAATTCTAATGCCTCGTGCAGACCTAGCGATAAATTTTTGGGACATTTTTCTCATGTATGGGAAATGTCGAAGGTTCCTCTATGGAAGTGGTATACAATACATGTCGCAGAATAGTGTGGGGCAGGCGGCTATAGTTCAAAGAGTGTTTGCATCCTAGGGTTAATTTTATCATTTTATAATTAAATAATTATTATAATATGGCTTTATGTATAATGTTTAATGATATGGCATTTAGGTTTAATTATATTTACTAAGGGAATAATAGATATTATTCCTTTCAAGTAATGGAATAATATTGGTGGTTTTTTACTTCCTTGTTTGCAGTAAAGGAAGTATTGCAATCACGAAAATTTTCGGTTTTCAGATTTCAACAGAAATATCCATTTTGACCATCCCTGAATCCATTTTGACTAGTTTCGTCGGGACATCTGTACGTGCGTTTGTTTGTACATATCTCGCATAACTCAAAAACGGTTAGTCGTCGAAAGTTAAAATTTTGTAGTTAGGATTATTGTAAAATCTAGTTGTGAACCTCCTTATTTGGTTACTGCATGATACAGTGGTACTTTACTTGAAGGCCATTACTGATTTTATCAAAAAGTATATTAAAATATAATTGAAAAATTCTCAAATTTGTTATTTAAGAATCATATACTAATACAAATAACATAATAAATTTTGGTTAAAATTGGCAAACCGGTAGTGGTACTTTACTTGCAGATCTTTTGTCAAAAATTATATTATAATATAATGTAAAACATCTCAAATTTGATGAATTAGACTTTTATATCAATATAAGTAATATAATAAATTTTGGTTGAAATTGAAGAGCCAAAAGGGGTACTATACTTGTAGGTCATAATAAACTTACATCAAAAGGTTTATCGACATTTAATAAAGAGATCATATGGTTCGGTGATAAAGGTTATAAACGGTTTTTTTTTTTTCTCACTATAATTAAACAATTTTATTACTTGTTTTAAGTGTTAAAATACTTTTTTTCTTCCCAATTTGTGAGCTGAACAAGTCTGCAGCAGGGGAATAAGTTAATCTCGTTCTACCGCTTAAAATGTTGAAAACGTCTATTTTCAATGCTTTATCTAGTGACATAGACAGTTCTAATAACAAAGAAATCTGTTGGGAACTTGTTACAACTGAAAGAAAATAACATATAAAAACGGAATAAGACCTACAGAAACAAGATCTGATTTGTGTGTGTGTGCGCGCGCATGTTTCAATAGATGGACATCGAGTGTCATTTTTGAGATACTGCTATATTCGAAAACTAGCGACGAAATTCAGCGTCACTTTTTGAGCCACCGATTTATAGTTTAATAGGCGTAAAAGGAAGTCATGGGGTGTCTGCATCAGATATTTAATTTTATTACAATGCAAAAATCTAATAAATTTTTTTTACATAAAAAAAATGTTATGTTCAACAGTCAGGAGTATGTGCTATGTTTTGACCTCAAAGTTGATAGTGTATTGAATTGACTTATATCTGACAACCAGGATGTAAAATGTAGTGAAAATATAATATTTATAAGTTAGGTTTATGGTTAAGTTCTATTTACTACATGTTCATATTTAGGTGTCATAAGTTCTTCTTTTTATATAAAATGATATGACCCAAATCAAATACCTAGAACTTTCCATTATTTTCACTATCTTCTTCATTAAAAAAGAAAAATTTTATTTTTGAAAAAAGATTGTTACAATATTCGTACATTTGTCTAGCATTTAATGCCTGTTCACTTGTTGCATGAAAGGATGAACTTATCGATACTGCAAATAAAAGAAAAATTCTAGGTATTCGGTTTGAATCTGAGCAATGTATAACAGAAATCAGAATTTTTCATTACTTCTAGCCTGCAACATCCGAAGAAATGTGTTAAATGTAAGTCAACTCAACACACTATCAACATCATTGAGGTCAAAATGTAGCGTATGCTCCAGGCCATTAAACATAACATTTTTTCTGTATGCAAAAAAATGTATTGGGTTTCTATTGCATTAGAATTTAAAAACCTGTCAATATTATTCCATCATTTAAAAATAATAATATCCATCATTCCCTTAGTAGTAACCTTAAGAATATTGCTTTTGGTAGAGTACTTATTTTATGATTTTAAAGGTATGCACATATTCTATATACTTTGTTTGAAGTACGAGGGTAGGCTGAAAAGTAATGCACACGTGCTTGCAGAATGTGAACGAAATGGCGTTCAGAAAGGCACCAAGTGGCATGTGGCAGTAATATTACTTCTTTATACGCACGGACAGTTTGAAGGCCTTGCGTTCATCCAGTGTATTTTGAGCAGCAGAAGTATGGAGGCATGTTCTAGTGCTATGTCAACGCGACTTAAACAGCGTGCTGTTATTTAATTTTTAACTGCTGAAAAAGTGACTTCTGAGATTCATCGTCATTTAAAGACTGTTTATGATGACGATTCTGTTGATAGGTCTACTGTTAATCGATGGGTAATCAAATTTCGTGATTGGGAGCCTGGGAAAGCCATAATTTTGTTGGTGAAACATGCAGTGAATGTCCGATCACTGCCTCAGACAATAGACATCGCAAACTCGTCAATGATTTGATTCAAAATAACCAGCAAATCACTCAAAAGCGTATTGCAACCATATTGGAATATCCAAGGAACGTGTCGGTTTCATTATTGAACAATTGTGATACCGTAAAATCTGTGCATGATGAGAACGTCTTACGAGATGAGAACAAAGAGCATCAATTGGAATGCTGGGAGCAACTTTTGCAGCGTTACCGTGATGAAAGAGACAACTTTCTTTTTATTATTAATGCGAGATGAGCCATGGGCCCATGATTACGACCCAGAAGACAAAAGACAGAGTGGTGAATATCGACATCCATATTCTCGTGTGAAAAAATTCAAAGCACAACCATCGGCAAAAAAAATTATTTGACTGTGTTCTGGGATGCTCACTGAGTTTATGTGACCAATTATCTGGAACGAGGTGCAACAGTAAATTCTTCTCGGTACATAGAAACTCTAAAACGCCTCCGATGTCGAGTTTGTTGTGTTGGAGGCAGTCTGGTTCCCATAATCTTGCAACATGAAAACACTTGTCCACACACCTCGCGCGCAACTGAAGAAGCTCTACGAAACCTGAAGTTTGAACCGATTCCACACTCTCCTTATTCCCCCTATCTTTTCCGCCTTGCGATTTTTATTCTTTTCTTTTACTCAAGAGTGACCTTAAGGGCAATCAATACACCTCGGACGATGAGGTGATAGCAGCTATCAAGTCCTGGATTCAGTGATGGAATGAAAAAACTAGTTACACATTGGGGGCTATTTCTTTTTGTTCGTGTTCTACAAGCATGTGTGCATTACTTTTCAACCTATCCTCGTATTAATAGTTTATTATTATTATTATCACATTTGTTATTTAATTTATATTAATGTGTCCATTACTGCTTGAAGAGGAAGTGGTATGACTAATTATGGAGACCTATGTCCATTAGTATTATTTATTTTAATTTAGATTTTTTTTGAAAATATTACACCTTATAAGAACTTCTTCACTCTCCAATTTTTTCTTAATCAAACTTTGTTGAACATTCGATTTTTGAAAAAAAAAAAATCGAATTTGTCTATATAAATACAAAGTCGCATTAGCTTCTGTGATAGGTGGTTGTCAGCCCCTGGATGATTTGGTACGGAATGACCTTGGTTTTTAAATTCTGGAAGTATATGTACATATATACAATCTTGATATAATGATTTTTTTGCTTTTGACCACTACATTTTTCAGTGAGTGCAAATCAAAATCCTTATTTTGATTTGTTTTGATGACTGTCTCCTTAGACAGAATGTCGAAATTACTTTATTGAGCAAGCGGGGTCTCTGAAAAGTTTTGGAGATCTGAACATTTTTTCATTTATGTTTTTTGAGCTGGTGCTGATCACGAATTTCAACTTTGCTACATCAAATTTTTCCCAGAAATATTTTAAAAAAAATTAAAAAGTTCAAAAAATTAATTTTGACTTTCCTTCTCTTTAATTGGACTCACTCTCATTTGAAAACGGAGTGGCCAAACAAAAAAAACATTATAATCAAAATTTTAGTTAATTTACTCAGCTTTAATTTAGTATAAAATGAATAATACATGGCTTTCAAGTTTCAAACAAAAAAGAAACTTTTTTATTTTGCTTTTTTTTGTACTTTCAGGAAAAATTTGAAGTACTTGAAATTCATAATCAGCCCCCAAAACTTTTCACCAAGACCCCCTTCTTTATAAATGGTCCCCAGTTCAGTAATTACTCTATTTTGGAAATTCAGTACTGTGTTTGGTATTGCATGTATAAAAACGTTATGCAGGTGAAAGTTGTAAATAATTTTTTTCTCTTTAAAGATGAAATAAATAACCGTTGTTCTAGGAACCACGGTTGCAGAGATATTTTGAATACACCAAAAAAAGTTAAAGAATTTTGAGGTTTTCAGGCCACAGAAAGTTCTTCTGCGACAGATTGTGTGCTGCCTAGTACACTGTCCTAAGATAGGCTGATAGCCTTTGCATACTTTGAAATGCTCAGTGGATCAAATGGTTAGCTGAGTTTAGAGTTAGCAATACAATATCTTAACTGTAATGTATGAACCAAACTGAAAATTACATTCTTTATTCTGGAACAAATCCCTAGAATAATATTATAATTAACACAAAATGGACTTCAGAGCTTTAGAGTAAAAAAAAAAAAAAATAATGAGAATAAATTTAAATCTAAAATAAAAAATTATCTATAAAAAACTATGTAACCATATTAATAAAATCACTACCAAGATACAAAATAATCTATACACAATTGTGGAGGAACCGGTTGATAGGAGATGATTAAATTTAAAAACTTAGTTTGTGTAAGGTGTTATATATATATATTGTTATGTATTAATGCCATTAATGCATCACAGCAATGTAAAAGGTGGTAAGCATTCTCATCCTCCATCCTGCATAATCTGTAGTATATGTTATAGCAATCAGAAATTATCAGTTTCTTGTTGTTTCAGTCTTGTTTAATGATTACATATTAGTTTTTGGTCCAGGTTTATGACAAATTCAGTTATCTTAAATTATTACTACTGCTAGGTTGAAATATGTAATTTAAGGATATCTTATATAATCATTTTCCTGCAAAATGCCATAATTAACTCATGAATGTTTTTTACATTCATGCTTTATAGTAAGACTTATTTACTGTTTTGAATTTATTTTTTACATAGTTGTTTTTTTTTTTTTCAGACTTTGGTTTTTAAATTTTGCCTGCCAAAGACGTACTGAGAGCCAATGTTTCGAAACAATTCTAGTTCAAATGAGATTTCTTCTAAAACTACTAATGCCTTTGTACAAAATAAAGACGAGGTACGAATTTTTATAATAATTGTGACTGATTTATAGAAGACGTGATTTATCAATTGAGCATGTTTTTTTTTAGTGATATTTTCCCTGAAAATATTAGACTTTTTATACTATATAGTAAAGAGGAGTGGGATTACGTTTTAAGTCTATTTCATAACCCCTAGAATACGGTTTTGGTATATCTTTTATCTATATACATCTATAATTTTTTCCTCTAATCCTTTTAGGCACTTCCAGTGGCCCCCTTGGGATCAAATGACCTAAAATTTGCTATGCATAATTGTTTTTTAAGCAGAACAAAATCATCGAAGTGGGGATAAATTTCATTCTAAATTTCGGTTATTAGCAGTTTTTTAAAGTTTTACACACCTCTACAACCACTCCCAATTGAATTAGTGTGTTGGAAATTTGTATTGAATTAGTGTGTTGAAAGTATGTAATGAACTAGAGAAGTGCCTTTTAGGGGTCTCAGCTTTTTCTCCTGCCTCTGCAGTTTTTCTCGGCTCTTAAAATTGTGTGCACCTCTATAACCCCTCCAAATTGAGTTAGAGGTTTGAATATTTGTATTTGAATATTTTTATGTGAATTGAGTTAGTTTGAGAAGTGCATATTGGGGATCTAAACTTTTTTCTCCCACCATTATGATATTTTTAATTTTGTATTTTAGTCAAAATTTGACCTTAGTGATAGAGCTCTGTTGCACATTTTTTTTTTTTTTTTACCAGGAGGACAAATCTGAGAGCTTGTTAAGAGGTATGGCGCAGCCTCCCAAGCCCACAAGTCCTACTCTTCAAGTGCCTGAGAAAAGGGTTTGTTGCAATTTATGTGATAATCAGTTAGTGAGATAGCTTGTATTATTGTGTTATTTCTATTATTATTGTTATGTATAATATAATTTTAGGATGGGGAAAATATGATGGAATTTGAGTATAGGCATTTATGGTAAAGTTATCTTGTATCTTGTTTTTGAATTTTATGAAATTGATGTTATGAGCTTATTTTATATTCCTCATGAATTTAGTAATTCTTAAAATAAAATTGTTGATTATCTATTTCATAGATTCATTTATTTGATAATCTATGCAGTTATTTCTGGATTTAAATATCTGACTGTTAGTTTTAAATATATGTTTCACATCTGCTTTAGATAGAAAACTGCATAAGTATGATGCTCATGCTAGTTAAATTGATGAGTAAATACAGAGTGTCCAGCTGCCTTGAATTCCTTGAAGATCGGGAATTCTGCTTGAATTTTTTGTGTCGAGCTAGAAAAAGCCTCTTTCCAGTAACTTAGTCCGTCTGTCTCACCTTACACAGTTCGCTCTAACTGTCGCTAAATGAATTAGAGGAACGATAATATAACATATTAGTTCCAACTCTGTCATCGTGCTAGGTTCTCTGAAACATCCAAGCTCCAAACAGCTCTGTGTTTCAATTTCAACCGATTTACACTCATCTTCTTATAAGTTCGCCCTTTGCCCTTGAGAGCGTGTGCAGTATGATATGAAATGAATAAGGGGTTGCCGTGATTCATTTTATTCCCATAATTATGAGTATGAGTAATAGTAATAGATTAAGAGTTATATTGCTTATATGAACAAAGTTTTGAATATGGGAAAAATACGCAAATCGTGCAAAATAAAATGATAATATTCTCATTTAATTATAAATTTATTTAATACTATTACTCATTTTTAATTCTATTTAGAGTGAAAACTCTCCTGCCTACAGACAATTTTTAAATGCACCGGAAGTAAAAGAATTCAGACCTCTTTGCAACGGACACCTTTCTAACGAACGTGGACAATCACATTTTCGTCAATGAGAGATAAATTTGCTCCTCTGAACGGACACTTATCAGACTGTTGCAAATTAAGAAAACCATATTTTATGGTTTAATGTTTTAAGATTAATATGTGCTTCTCTCAAAATTAGTATTTTTTATTAATGAAACCTTTGTCGCCTTCTAGAGGTGTGAAAAATCTGTGGAAGGCAACAATCGTTTTATTAATTAATACCTAAAGCCACATTGTCATCACATCAAAGAAATTAAACCTTTTTTTATTCTTCTATGCAGTATTTCAAGTTTAAAAAGGGATTTATTCTACAGAGTGGTATAGCATTTAGTAATAGGATTAAGTAATTTTTTAGGAAGTGTTAACATTTTGTTCGCCCCTTGGGAATTTTCCTTGAAAATCTCCTCTCCCTTGCTCGTGTTTTTAGTCGATTTTTCTCCATAAAAAATAGACTATTGCAGTGGGTCGAAGGTCGGCGATGAGCGGCGGGGCTGCGATTTCTATCCGTTTCATAACCCCTAGAGCACGATTATGGAAAGTTTGGAGATGTCTGATATATATTTATATATATATTTTTTTCCCGCTACATTTGAGCACCTCCAGCGGTCCCCTTTGGGTCAAATGAGCTGAAATTCGGTATATAAAACAAAAGAAGTTTCATCGAAATCGGAAAATTTGGAGATGCCATTTTCGGTAAATTGTCATTTCATATGTAAATTTCAGTATGTTAGGGGACTGTCTTTTGTGGGTCTCAATTTTTTTCTTACTCCTCCGTTTTTATCTTTTTTTTAACGGGAAATACGACTTTAGTGATGGAGTTCTACTGCTCACGGATTTTTTTTTTAATAGGCCATTTATGAAAAACCTACTATACCATAGTAACACCGACAGATTATTAATTGTTGTCATTTTTAAATGGTGAAATTTATTCCAATTAATGAATATTGTTTATTTACACTTGAAATTACTGTTTCTGTGCTGTATTTTCTATTTTCTTTATTTTTCGCGTTGCATTGAGCTCCCAGTGTAAGAAGTTATGTAACAAACAGAGATACAATCTTTATAATTATTCAAATTCATTCGCAAGTCCGACTTTGTTCATTTTATCAGAAATCGATCAGATACATTTTATTGTTCCAATTTTTTTTTTAATTTAATGCTATAAATTTACCAAAAGCACCTTAAATTTTACAGTTCACCGTCTTGAAATCCTAGAATTATGCTTGAATTTTTTCATAACTTATCACTGGACACCCTGGTAAATATCTATGGATCGCAAGATATAAGTTGGTAAGCCAAAAAATGGTCCTCATTAGTTAAGTATATTGTGATCATCTCCTGAACCACATTGTGAAGAAGCTGGTAACTCACAGCTGTAAATATTTCTGGGTGTAGAGGAGAGCTGTGAGTTGCGAACTACTTCATAGAGCGCAGAAGGTTGAGAGATGATCACAATACTCATGAGGACGATTTTTCGACTTAGGCTTACCAACCTATTCCTTAGGCTTACCAACCTATTCCTTGACTTACCAACTTACTCCTTGACTTACCAATTTACTCCTTGACTTACCAACTTGCTCCTTGTGTACACATATAAAAGCACATATACCAACTTATTCCCTGTAACCATAGATATTATTAAGTTACTCTCTGTGACTATAAATATGAAAGCACTGAATTACTTACTTCCTGTGACCATAGATATGAAATTGTCAGTTTAAAGATATTTTATCTTAGAGTACATGTTTAATAATTTTTTTTTTACATTTGTATATTTTACGTTTTAGTTCAATTTTTTGTTTTACAGGACGTAATGGTGGTAGATATTGGGGTGAGAGAAGAAGATGGCCCCGTCCTGACTGTGATAACCAACCATCCGTCCCAAGCGCCCGCCAAGATTTCCTCATCAGAAGTAATTAACTTATCTTTTTTTTTATTAAATTTTTAATTGCTGAACATGATTAACTTATATTGAGAAAATTGATTATACATGTTAAAATTATAGTGTCTTATTTTATTTTCAGATTGGTGAATGTGAATCTGACGGTTCTTCCAAAATGCCACTAGCAGAGACACAAGGAACGGGTGCTCTTTGCTTAGATAGCATTAAGTCTATTAGTGTTAATGAATCATTTAGTGTTAAGGATAAATTTATTTACCCGAGCAAGAGTTCAATTCTGCCGCCAAACATTCCAAAATCCAACGATGATACCGATCAAGATGTTAAAAGCTTTAAAATCTGTGATTATTATACTCGGTGGGGAATTCCACAAAACTTCAAACTGTTAGGAGGAGGAGAAAGTTCTCTTACCACGGGGACTACTGGTTGGGGGTCACCACCTTCAAACCAAGGTGGAAGTTCAGGATGGAACAGTGCTAGTACTACTAGTGGAAGTAACAGTTCTTCAGGACAAGGACAAGCAGGTACTGGACAAAGTCCAGCTCCTGCCTCTGCTGGACAAACTTGGGGTAGTTCCCAAAACAATACCAACAACAGCAATAGTAATAGTAACAATAATAATGGATCTCGCAATTCAGTCAGCCAGCAAGGTGGAGGAGGTAGCACACAACAGCAACCAGGAGGGGGGCCACCTAGTCAGTCCACGGCTCCACCTGTAGCAACTGTGTCTACGTCAACTGTCACAACTGCTCCAGCCTCTTCAGCAACAAATACGTCCAATATAAATACTGCTACAACATCATCTTCTCAACAAAATGGTTCAACTACTGGCAACCAAGTGGTAGGAAGTGGTTCTACTTGGGCAACTGCTGTTGGTAAAGGACTTCCTCCAACTAGCACAGCTACAACTCCCACATCAAGTGGAAGCACATCTACTAAACAACAAATGGAACAACTTAACACAATGAGGGAAGCTCTCTATAGTCAAGATGGATGGGGTGGTGTAAGTATAAATTCATGTAAAATATATGATAGGCTTTTTTTCTTTTTGGCATGTCCAGCAGTATAATGAAATACAAGATATGTTTAAATTACATGGCTAAAGGTAAGGTGTCTTCCAGTGATAAAAATTCCTCTGGATTTAATCTGTTGAATAATCAATAGCCAGTTTGTAAGAAAGAGAAGAGAGGGAGAGAGAGAAAAAAAAACTACGCTGTCTCTTAAAAAGATTTTTTTAATCTTTGCTGAGAGTTTGGGAAATATCTGTTGTCGACATATCCTAAATTAACGAGTTGTGCCCTGCTATTTTGTCGTGGATGAGTTAGTAAATTTCGTTTTTAAACAAATATATTGTTGAAATCTTTAGATCTTGGTGTATTATGCTTTTCCTGACCTATGAAGGTATCAATTCAATCATCCGTAAAACTATTGGACTTATTGGCAATGCCATAAATTTGTATTCCATAAGTCCAGGTGTGTTTAAAAAGTTAAGTGTTCACTCTTCCTCTTTGCAGCATTGGCAATTAAAATTTGTGACTTGTTAAAAGTATATTTTTGTAACTTATCAGAAATGATCTGATAAGGTGGTATACAGGATGAAGTTTAATTTTTAATTATAAGAGAAAACACCATTGATCTTTATTACTAATATTTGTTATTAATTTATAAAATAAATAAAATAAAATAAAATTTTCTGTTTAAGTCTAATGAAACAAAGAAAATAATTTCTGTTGTCACAGAGAACTAGAGGTTTTGTTTTTGAATAGTTCAGCTATTGGGCAGCATTATACTGTTTTATAGTTATTATTTCGCTTTTATCATTTCTCGATCAGTTTATGGTTAGATTTTTCCAAACAATTTTGGGTACAAAAGGTCTTTCATTATTAATATAATTTCTGTGTTTATTGTTAATGCTTTATAAACAAAAGCCTATTCAGATTTGCCTGAAACTGATTTTCAATAATTTCCAGTTAAACTGTTTCTCAAGAACTTTTTCAGTTGCAATTTTGACAAAATTTCTATTGATGTAAATTATCACCAAAACTATTTAATGAAAGTTCTGAAATAAAAATTCCTACCAGATCTTTTTAAATTTAAGTTCGCAGCTTCTAAAAATGGTGTAATAAAACTATACCAACTTTTGAATTCCAAAATTTCAAAGTCAGCATTTATAATTATTTTGTTTAGCAAAATGTCAACCAAGACAGCAATTGGGATATACCAGGTTCTCCAGAACCAGGCACGAAAGACAGCACCAATGCAGCTCCTGTTCCTCTTTGGAAACTACCTATTAATAATGGTACTTTTTTAATAAAATTTTTATACTGATTTATACAAATTATTGTGATTAAGTTTGATTGATTATAAGATTTTGTTAAAAATAATGACAAAGTTTTAGACCCATTTCATTAGAAAGTCTTCTACTTATTACTTTTTATTTTAAGTCATCGCTAAATATGATATCACAGTTAGGTGTTTTAATGTTTATGTTCCATTTAATGAGTGGTACAAGCTATAGCCATGTTCTTAATTATTAATTTTATTTATTGTCCAATAATTAGATTCTCCGCAGTAGGAACTTACTTGCTGAAAATGTAATTTATTTTATTTAACATGTTGGAAATACTGTACTATATTTGTACTAAAGATCGGCATAGCTTGAAAAATGAGGATTTGTAAATATATGGTTTCCTTAGTTACGAATGAACTTTTTCCCCCAATTTCTTTCTAATTATATAAAATAATTATACTTCAGTAATTTTGTTGATATAATGATTATGAGATCACAGTATGTTGCACATAGTAATGCACTGATTTTTCATGATTTTAAATAAAAAAAACTTTAAAGTAATTTTTATGTTAATAAAAACTAAAACTTTTTGTGACTTTGAGATTGTTAATTAAGAATCAGCTATGGGAACTTTGATTGCACATGTGCATTAAAAATTTTAATTTTCGTTGTCTTTTTATGGAAACAATATACTTTAACATAAATAATTTAATATTAATTACTAATAATTTTTTGTTATTGATATATTTCTGTTTTATTTTTCTATTCTAATTATTTTTAGGCACTGACCTTTGGGAGGCTAATCTTCGAAACGGAGGTGTTCCTCCTCCTGTAAGCCAACAGAGTCAGAAAACACCTTGGGTTCACACCCCAAGCACTAACATTGGCGGTACGTGGGGTGAAGATGACGAAGGCGATGCTTCTAATGTATGGACTGGTGTTCCTCAAGCTCAGACAGGGTGTGGTCCTCAGTGGCCTGCTCAACCACCTCCCATTTGGCCTGGTAAAGAATACATACTACTTATTATTGGAAGAGCATCAATTCCTATCAAATTGAAAATTATAAAATTAGAACAGAATTTGTTTGTTTAATTTTGCTGGCCTAATATAAAAAAAAACCGGAAATTATCGTATCACTCTTAGTCGTAATGTTTTTAAATAAAATTCAATTTTAAGTTATGAAAGATTGATTTGTCATTAAAAATATTACAATTTTCTAAAATATGAACTCTTCAGAACTTCTTTGTCAGTCATTTGGTTGCTTACAATATGCTGCGTGTTACATGGAAGGATATTAAATGTACTATAAGCAGAAATGTAACTTGCTAATTTTGCATTGATTTTTTTTTCAAGCATTAGAATAGCTGAATAAGATTTTAACTCTGTTACTAAAAATCAAATTATCCAAAACTGTTGTAACTTGCTAGAAGGGATTATTTTTGTTATCGGTAACATGCTTTCATTGAGTTTTACAAGATCAGAGTTAGAACCTTGGCTGGGATTGCTATTTAGTTGCCATCCTTGTTAAAACTTTCATTACAGTTATGGAATGGTAGATAATAAAATTTTATCAGAAAGGTATTTTCTGATAACATTGTCAGGCAAAGTTTATTTAGTCTGCTTAGTTAAAATTTTAAGCACATTTTATTTTTTAGCAACTAAAAAAGAAGGAGATTGGGGAGGGCCTAACTGGAATGATCAGCGTGACACAAGAGATCTTCGTCACAGTGATATGAGACAAATGATGGATGCTAGAGATCATATGAGACCAACTTCGATTGATCACAGGTTAGCTTATAAATTCATAAATTATTTACTGAAGTATCTCTGGTCATTCTATTTATTTTTAATGTAATTAAAACTTAGGTCGATGGGAGGCAATGATGTTATAATGAGAGGTGACCCACGAGGAATAAGTGGTCGGCTTAATGGAGTAACTAGTGAGGCCATGTGGCCTGGCCCAGGACCTCATCACCACATACCCCATCATCAAGGGAAGTTACCTTCTCAACCTAATCAACCAGGTAGGATAATAAAACCTTTTTAAATTTTTTTTTTTTTTTGAAAAATCTATTTTAATTTTGGTGATTTATTAGAATTATTTTATAAGGATCAGGTCACTCTATTAGTAGAGTTTGTTTTGATGAATCTTTCAGTTTTATATCATATAAAATCAAGCTGGAAAGTCCTGTGAAGTTGTATTACACCACCCGAATCTCTAAATATAAAATAAATCATGACTCATCTTAATGGATGATGATGGTGCCTTCAATAGAATTTCCTATAGTTTAGTGGTAAAAACAAGGCTAGAAATGCTGAGCCACTTTTCACGATAAGTGCTGTGTTACTGAAGGAGAAAGTATACTCTGAGGAGGGTGTCCTTCAGGAAGTGTTTATTCGCTTGTGTGATATTTAGTGGTAGACTAATTACTGGCAGTGCTTAACTGCAGGCTTCTATACACAACGATATGCTGATGATATCAGCTGGAAAGTATCTAAATGTTATATTATACTTGGGTTAAAACATAAAAAATACATAAAAAAAAACATAAAAAATAGGTCTCCTGGTGGGATAGTGTAAAGCCAATGACTTTAGTATCAACCCTCAAAAGGTAAACATAATTCAAAGGACCCTACAAATTATTCTTAAAAAATTGGATAATTCTAAAATTTACCTATAAAATAGCTTATTACTATAATTCTAAAAACTTACAACCTTACCTTAAATTTTTATAACATGGATGTTATAATATTTAGAGAGGTTTTATCATAATACACTGAGATACAGCCATACAAAAATAAATTTGTTTGCAGACATGTGCTACTACTACTATCTATATATATTACAATTGATATTTTTTAATTGGTGAAATCTAAATATAATTTTTTTATTTAACTTTCATTAATATTAAATATTTTTAGTTAATCAATGGAGTAGTACTGGGCCTCCAATGAAGGACATGACTGGTCTTGGTGGTAAATCAACTGGTTGGGAAGAACCTTCGCCTCCAGCTCAACGAAGGAATATGCCTAACTATGATGATGGAACATCGCTTTGGGGCCCACAGCATCCCAGACCAACTATCCAAGGTATTTTATTGCATATTCATGAGTTTTACAAATAATAGCCAGGGGAGGAGGGAGAGGGGGCAAGTGTCATTTTGTGGGCTCCTTGATGATAGAAGTATGGGTGAGGTGTCAATCTCTTTGTTATAACTTATAGAATAACAATATCAATGGTGATTAATTGAGATTTTGTTCAGGCATCCACAAACAAGATGGCAGCCAAAATGGCTGCTAAAATATTTAAACTCCTTATAGTTGAACTATACTAATGAAATTAGTTTCAAATTATATGTATTATTAGAATTCATAAGATAAAGATGAATATTGAGAAAACCTAATTGTGCACACATGTTGAGACATAGCAACCAAAATTGCCTCCTCTGTAAATACTAGGTTGTTACAAAAGTTCTTGTGCATGAACACAACCCTTAATTGCAACTCTCATAATAAATACTATAAGAATATTTTTGTTCCTACTATTTATATCAATGTTTATTGTATGGGGTCATTTACATTTTTAAAACTCATGTGCAATGTCATATGAAAAATTGTGGTTCGTGGTCTTTTGAGACATTATTGGAAAAAAGGTTTAAGCACAAAGGCAGCCGCCGAAGAGATTTGTTTCATAGAAGGAGAGCCAATTATCCATCGAAATACTGCCGCACTTTGGTTCAGGTGTTTCAACAATGGGAATATGAGCCTTGCAGATGAACCCAGATAAGGTCGCCCAAATGACGATGATATTCTTCTTAAATGTGAACCAGAACCAACCAAATGCAATTATTTGTGGTTTATGTCCGTAGTTGGGGCTTCTAATGCCACAGTGGCTCGTCATCTTAAAAAACTTGGGCTTACGGAATTTAAGACCGAGGACCGACCCATATGATTTGACAGAGGCCCAAACCCAGCAGCCAGTTAATTTGTTCAGAATTTTGCTTCAAAATCCGAAAGATTACAGGTTCTGGAAAAAAATTATCACAATAAAAGTGGATATTTTTAATAAACCCTAGCAAACATAAGCAGTGGGCACGGCTAGGTGAAGCTGCACAACCAGAGGTTTGCCAAGATTGGTTTAGGGAAAAAGTGATGCTTTGTGTTTGGTGGAACTTCAAAGGCGTTTTGCATTTTTGTTTTGCATTGTTCCGGATGGTCGGGCAGTGGACTCAAACCTTTGCTGTGAACAGCTAGACAGAGTTTATGCAATTTCATTTCAATTTCATTTTAATTTCATTTCATTCAATTTCATTTCATTTCAATTTCAGTCAATTTCATTTCAAAGCACCCGCTTTGGTCAACAGGAACCAAATCATTTTGCAACATGATAATGCCGCTGTAAATCGTTTTCGTTTGACCAAGGAAAAATTATTGGAACTGCAAGGAGTAAACGTTTTGCCTCATCCTGCGTATAGCCCAGATATCGCACCATCAGATTATGATTTGTTTAGATCAAGGGCTCATTTTTTGATAATAACAGATCTTTGATAATAATGAGGATGTAAAAATTGGATGTAAAGAGTTCTTTGCCTCAAAATCAAAGGAGTGGTACTGGCATCAAATCCAATTATTGGCAGAAAGATGGGTGAAAGTAGTTGAAAACAATTGACTTTACTTTGAAGAGCAATATTCAATAATGTTTAAAATATATAATCTGGAATAAAGCTATACTAATGCACAAGGACTTTCGTAACAACCTAGTAGTACAGGAAAAAAAGATAAAATAAACGTTTTTATGTTCATGAAACTTAGGTCATAATTTCATCTTGGTAGTAGAAATCGTGATCTGCATAGTCTGCCCAAATTCCAGAGGGACCATCCCTCTAGGGGAGATCGAAATGGGGGACACAATATTTCCAAAATTATGTGCATAAATTATGTCAAGTGATGTATCGTTTTTTTTATAATTTTTTTGTTTCTGGATCGAATGAGACCACTCTCATGACGATATAGTCAATAGTTTTAGAAGTTATTACTAACATTTGGTAAAAAACACAGAAATCACATTTTTCTGCTAAGCTATATACAGGGTGTCTTGTAAGTCATGAAAAATATTTAAAGAGGTGTAGACCCCAAGAGCAAACAAATAAATTCATTATGGACCTATGGTCCGATTCGTGCCTGTGAAGTTAGCATATCATTTGGTGGAAACTCACAAACTTTTGAGAGTTCTGGCTTCCTTTCAAATAGTTCTAGAGTTCCTGATAGTTTAAACAAATAGTTCCGCTCGTTAAAGCAAAAAAAAAACGCTTCCGAAAAAGTGATATGCCAACTTCACGCTGCATCTCATTTTGGAGGCTCATAACTTCCTTGCTATCAACATTACAGCATAAGTTAATAAGGATAATTTGTAGAACTCTGAAGTATGCCAACAGAACTCTCAAGAAAAGAATTGATTTCCGACAAAAAGTTTTGCCGAAAATTCTGACGAAATATTTCAAGTCCGGAGGAGTAAAAATTTTTCACGGTAACAGATTCTTTTTTCGAGAGTTCTGATAACATCCTGAGGGGTTGTTTCGATAATGTTTAATACATTTTTGCCTAAGGGTCGAAACAAAAAAGTTATGACGTTTCAAATTTTTTTTAATACCTAGTGATGGGTTTGGAGGCTCATAACTTCCTTGCTATCAACATTACAGCATAAGTTAATAAGGATAATTTGTAGAGCTCTGAAGTATGCCAACAGAACTCTCAAGAAAAGAATTGATTTCCGACGAAAATTTTTGTCGAAAATCCTGACGAAATATGGTAAGCTGTTCAACAGTTCTTTAACTACTAATTCATTAATTAAATCATATTCATTATTATAGTTTAAACAATTTTGCTAGATTGTCATTTGGTCCATTTTTATTTTTAATTACTGGTCTTGAATAGTTTTCCGGCTTGTGAAGTTTTATTAAATCATGTATTCTAGGGATACTATAATTATTACTTGCCAATTTATTTTTAGTATACTTTTCTATATAGG
The DNA here is from genome assembly GCA_948150685.1 of Rhaphigaster nebulosa. Taxonomy (NCBI): domain Eukaryota; kingdom Metazoa; phylum Arthropoda; class Insecta; order Hemiptera; family Pentatomidae; genus Rhaphigaster; species Rhaphigaster nebulosa. The sequence goes on from OX411306.1 coordinate 160,961,123, forward strand.
CTTGTTTAGATATTATATCAATATATATCTTAATTTTACCAGCATGTTTTTTATCTATGGGTTAATGAGTGAGTCACTCAATATTCTATAATTATTTTCACCATCTAGCAATTCCATCTGTGTCTTAAGATCACTTTTTTTCTATAATTGCTCATTTTAATATTAGACACACACGCACGCACGCGAGCAAGCACTCACAAACAAATTCATACAGGCTCATGCACACGCACGCACCCTCACTCACATACACACACACACACACACACACACACACACACACACACACACACACACACACACAAACACTCAATTATTTAATACTATTTTTAATCCGTTTCAATATAGAACAGAAGATGTGGTGTAATTTCATACTTTGTGGGTGATATCTCATTTCTTTTTGCTCTCAAGTCATCGTGTTCATACCAACTTATGTTGTTATAAGTTATGGCTACGTAGTGACGCATATTATCAATGTAACTAATAATTCCTTTCAGTAAGTATTTCTTACCACCCACCGAAATTTTTTTTGTAATATCATCTAAATGACAAGGTTTTAATCGAAATTCCTTGTTTTTATGATAATTGGGATCCGTAAATATACAGGTATCTATCATAATTTTTGGGCCATACTTTTCTTTAATATTACAAGCATTATTACATTTGATGCAGCTATGCTTCACGTCATTTATATCATCAATTGCCTCTTGTATATGTTTAAGTCCCTTCTGTAAAATTATATCGACATTTATACTAATGAATATAAATTTCCTATAATTTACAAAATTGCATGTTCTGCAGATCTTAGTTCTTTGAAGGCTATGTAAATTCACAAATGTGTGTTCTGCCAAGTGTGCAACATTACACATCCCATCCAAGGAATTAAGGCGTCTGGTATGTTCGTAGCTTTGAAATAATGACGTATTAATTAAAAATAATGCCCTTTCGATATATTCGTTTCTACTAATTATCTCTCGTATTACTATCTTTTCGGCGAGTCGTAAGAAAGGATCTTTGATAGTCTCTATAAAGCACTTATAATTTGTATGTGTAGTAATAATATGCGCTGTAATGTGCAAAAGAGCGCCGAAAGCGCACGTATTTCGCAACATTACAGTTTTATTTTGCACATTGATAGGTTTACATAAACTACCATTCTTCATAATAGGAATAAAGATTGTGTCTTTAGATTCCACGCTATCCCACTCAGGACATTTATCTAAATAAGTATTTCTTTTTACGCCACAAAATCTTTTCGCATTTTTGTTAGTTAAACCTTTCCAGTTTTCTTCATAATTTAAGGACTGCACAATATCTTCACTTTTATATGAAGAACCAGACTCTAACATTACAGAAGTACTTGCAATGTCCATATCATGTGAGTTGTTACTACTTACAATAGATATATCTGCATGAGACTTATCGTTATTGTATGTAGTAGTCGAATTTGAAAAGTCACCTAAGATATTAGAGATAAATTTGTCATTATGCTCCGGTGTTATCATATTGTCTTTTTGGCAAAAATTTTGGGAAACATTTCTTTCCGCAAAATCTATGCGCATTCTACCGTCGAGATAGTTGAGATGGTGAGTAACAAATTTATCAATTCTCATAGGAATATTTCCCTTGAAAAGTCTAGACTTGTAATCAGAAAAAAGGGATTCTACAGGGGACGATGTCGCTATCTCTGTACCACATTTAAAAAAGGGACGCATTATGCCAGTCCACAACGGAAGATTTGACATTAGATCTTTTATTTTCTTGGCTGCTTCCGGATTATAGAAAGCGTTAACGATGCTTCCATTTTGTGACTTTAGCGCCATATTGTTGGCTTTGTTATATATGCCATCACTCCATTTCGGCCAAGATGGTGGAACTTCTTTTGCATCCAAACCCATCACTAGGTATTAAAAAAAATTTGAAACGTCATAACTTTTTTGTTTAGCTCCTTAGGCAAAAATGTATTAAGCATTATCGAAACAACCCCTCGGGATGCTATCAGAACTCTCGAAAAAAGAAGCTGTTACTGTGAAAAATTTTCACTCCTCCGGACTTGTAATATTTCATCAGAATTTTCGGCAAAAATTTTCGTCGGAAATCAATTCTTTTCTTGAGAGTTCTGTTGGCATACTTCAGAGTTCTACAAATTATCCTGATTAACTTATGCTCTAATGTTGATAGCAAGGAAGGTATGAGCCTCCAAAGTGAGATGCAGCGTGAAGTTGGCATATCACTTTTTCGGAAGCGTTTTTTTTTTTCCTTTAACGAGCGGAACTATTTGTTTAAACTATCAGGAACTCTAGAACTATTTGAAAGGATGCCAGAACTCTCAAAAGTTTGTGAGTTTCCACCAAATGATTTGCCAACTTCACAGGCACGTCCGATTCTATACAGAAAAGCAGGAAATTTAAATTTTGTGTTTTTTTTTAAAGTACTTCTCGTTTTTTTGTTGAATAGGAAGCAATCACTCGAAAACTATTCAAGGTAATTAAGTTCCAATTGCACCATTGTAAAGGTGACAAAATTCACTTTAAGAAATATAGTTTGGCTTAACCAAATCCATGGTTAGGGGAACTTTCAGGAGAACCAATAGCGAAAAATTGTATTTATTTTTTTAAAGCACTATTTACTTGTGAATGTTTTTCTCAGCCTCCTGTAGGGCTACAGGTATCTACAGTCGAGGTTTCTTCAGTGATTGGTTTAAAGTAGGCACCTGATATGCCAAAATGTGTGTGTGTTGTAGAATTAGGTTTCTCCGAAATTTCATTTGAGAATGAAATTTGGTTAAGCTAAACAATATTTCGGAGAATTTTGTCTATTTTACAATGGTGCGATTGAAAAGTTTTTGAGTGATGTGATTAATTACCTTGAATACCTTGAAAAGTTTTTGAGTGATGCGATTAATTACCTTGAAGAGTTTTTATTAAGTGGTGCGATTGGAACTTAATTACCTTGAAGAGTTTTTGAGTGATTGCTTCCTATTTAACAAAAAAGATGACAAAAAAAAAAAAAAAAATTCTGCTTTTCTGTGTTGAATCAGACCATGGTGTTCCAAATTAATTTATTTTTTACTCTTTAGGATCAACTATCAGTTATTTTATTTTTTACTCTTAGGATCAATTATCAGATATTTTGTTGTAAAAAACTCAAAATTATAGCTCTATTTTTTTTATTTTTTATTTTTTTTTATTATTTTTTTTATGGTGAATATCTCGAAAAATATTAATTTTTCAAAGAATACCACTGTATACAACATTAAAATAGACAAAACTGCTGCATTTTACTTTCATAAAAAATTTCTTTATGATCAACCATTAGCGTGCTAGAGCACACTGAAAAAGTAGCAAAAAGCGATTTATAGCTCTTCCATTAAAACATATTTCCATTAAAACTATACATGCTACGCTATTTTGGAGGATCATGCATGCTATTAAAGTACACTTAAAATTCATGAAAAGTACATTTTACATATGCACATTATGCTTGTAGCGTGCTTAAAATCATAGTGAATGGGAAAATGATAAAATTAATCTTGAGGGTGCGAACTGTAAAACTCCTCACTTCCATTTTTAATTCAAATCAAGATAGCAATGGTTATTATTACTCACATGTCTTCACTATGAGAATAAAGAGTCTAAACTAATCCCTTATTTTTTATGTTTAAAAATTAATAGTTGTTGTAAAACTCTCTTTATCCAGCAATCAGTGGACTTCAAAACTACTTACCTACACCACAATGTGAATAAATGGAAGTAAAGAGTTTTGTAGTTCACATCCTCACAGCCTCACAGGCTTTTGTTTGTTAAAAGTTTAAATATCTGTCAAAGTAGTCAGTTGAAATTCTCTGGCCCGTCCTTCATCATACTCAGGTGCTACTCGGAGTCATCTATTGTATATAGAACATATGGAATAAATAAAAATGAAATTAGTGGATTATGCATCAGTACTTTTGTCAAGAATTAGATTTGGAAAATGCAATGTATATATATATATATATATATATATATATATATATATATATATATATATATATATATTTTTTTTTTTTTAATTTTCATCCCTACCTCTCCTATATGGCTATATGGGATTCGGCTGCCAATTTTCCGATCATTCATTCATTTCTTATCTTCCTTATCTATACAGGATGACCTATAGTCTTTCCTGGTCCTCTTCTATTACCTTGATTATAGTGGGCTGATCCTACTGCAGCCTTCCAGCCATGAATGAGCGGTTAGAAATTTTCTTCATTCACCAAATAAGGAAATTCTTCTTCAGTGAGGATGTAGATGCCCATGGTTGTCATCATATTGGCCCTTAAAGCTTGAAATGCGATGCAGGTCATGACCACATGCTCTGGTGTCTCTGGAACCCTGCACATAGTCTAGAGGAGATAAATATATATTTGACAAAGTAGGTAGCTGTGCAGACAGTTAATTTACATAACTTCAGAGTTATGTAGAGGAAAACTAAGCTACATGACTTCAGAGTTATGTAGAGGGAAACTAAGCTACATAACTTCAGAATTATGTAGAAGAAAAATAGATTACATAACTTCAGAGTTATATAGAGAGAAACTATTAGATGGCTACAGCTATTGAGGGTGTTAGTGCTGCTACCTTGGACAAGGCTCTGAATGTTGACCTCTTGTACCATACTAATCTGAAGTGGTTCAAAGAGGATGGAGTCCACTCACTGTGCCCATATAATGATGTCAGGAAATGCTCCCCTGCTTGAGTAATGCTTTGGTAAGTGGCCTGTGATTTTTGGAAAACATTTCCAACTATAGCAAGGTATGGATTTACGGAAAGTGTTTTCACAAGCTTCCATTAATCTTGATGGAAAATGACGAAGTTGTATCACAGCCACTTATAGCTTGTAAAATGCTTTTAAATAGCTTGATTTTTTATAGTGTGCTTTGGAGAGTATGTTGCTTCCTGGTTTCAAGATGTTTTCACTGTTGTAGAGACCTATAAGAATGACCAACAGTTCGATATCTTTTTTTTTAATCGTATTTCCTCCCCCCTCCCAAAAAAAAAATAAATAAAAATAAATAGACTACTGCAGTGGGTCGAAGATCGATGGTGAGCGGCAGGACTGCATTTTCTATCCATTTCATAACCTCAAGAGCACGATTATGAAAGTTTTGGAGATGCCTATATATATATATATATATATATATATATATATATATATATATATATATATATATATATATTTTTTTTTTTCCCCGCTTTCTTCTAGGCAGAACTATGCTATTAAAGAATGGGTAAATTCCAGTCAAAATTTCGGTATGTTTACCTGAAATTTTGACATTTTTAAGTTTTGCGCATCTCTATAGTTCCACCATATTAGTTTATAGTGCTGAAATTTGTATGTGAATTGAGTTGGTGTTAGGAAAGTATATTTTGGGGTCTCAACTTGGTTCCACCTCCCATATTTAATTAGGCATAAAGGTTGATAAGAAGAGAAATATTTTATGGACATTTTGTCTAATGGTATAGAAAGGTGTTCTGGAAAAAGTAATAGTTTCCGAGATATAGGTGAAAAACCAAATAAAGTGCCAAACTTTTGACATTTTGCTCATTCTTTTTACATAATTTTAGTTTTAGTGTACTTTTTTTCTATTCCTTTTTAAAACTCTCCCCAAAATGCTACTTTTTCTTCCCCTCTCCTCCCCCCCCTCAAGAATTTTTCACCTATACACTTCTCTTGCCAATCTTCTTTCCAACATTCTTTTTAAATGTCCAATCCTAGTACAGTGGCCCAGTGTCATCTCTTTGGTCAGATCACTCTTCTGAAACCTATACAATTTGGATGTTCCCTACTTGTAAAGCCCTCAGAATTTGTATGAAATTTCAGACTTCTCCCACTTCCTCCCTCATATAAAGGTATGATACCTTAAAGGCACCAAATTCATAAATGGTGCTTATACAGTTAAAATTTTGATCATATTTTAGAAATGTGAACTGCTATTTTATCATGTTTTTTTTTATTGAGTAAATTTAGTTAACTAAAAACTAGGCTACAGACAAGGAAGGTTATATATGTACAAGCTATTTCCATGGCTGCTGGAGGCAAACGAGAGGACCAAAATGACTTAATATTTTAAACAGAGATCCACAGATGTCCTCTGTACCAATTGTTATTATTAACTGAGTTACGAGTTTCACCAGATTTCACAGGAGTCATGAAAAACTAGATTACTGATAATGAAAGCTAGGAAAAGTCACTTCCACAGTCTCTAGAGAGAAAACAAGAGGAACAAATAACATAATATTTTAAACAGAAATTCCCTGTACCGATTTGTTATTATTATGACTTAATTTAAGAGTTAATAATTTTTCAGACTTCAGATGTTTTCTTGTTCCACTGTTGATCTGTTTAATAATTTTTTTTTTTTGTTATGCTACAAGTTACTCAATGCAAAAATGAGATCCTCATTCATCACTTTTGTTATCTATTAGTTTCTCTCTTGTTACAGGCCAAAATAAGGTTTCTCATTGGAAAGAAATGCCTGCTCCTGGTATAGGACGTGGTGGTTTACAGTGTCCCCCTGGTCGTGCAAACCCTACTATGAAACCTGATCAGCCTTTATGGCCTCATCATCCAAGGTTTGTAGTTTTACATATAAAACTTTTAGTTTTACATACATATATGTATATTAATTCTTACATAAAGGATTGTAGAAAAATTAGATAATAAGTAATAATATTTAAAATATTTAGCAAAAAGGACTGTTATTGTATTTGAATTACTTCAGTTTTGTTAGATATCCACATTAGTGCAATCGTTTATAATAAAATTTATATTAACTCTTTATTTGTGAGATTCAAAAAGGTCAAATATACTAAACATTCCATTCAATCTACTGATTCTCTGTTCCTGCTTTTTTAGTGCCCTGTGTGTTGATGGCCCACTAGTCATCTTACGCATTGGTTAATAGTTGATTTCTTACATTAATTTTAAAGCCTGTTGTAATATTATATACTAATTAACAAAAAGCACTGAAAATCTATCCAGACTCACTATTATAAAATATATTTAATTTAGAAATGAGCGTGGGTGGGAAGGAGGAATGGATAGTGGTCCTTGGGGAGATGAAAAACCAACTCCTACTGCTGCTCCTTGGATGGACCAAAGCTTAGCTCCTTCATCATGGCAAGGTGGACCGAAACATAAACCAGCATGGGATGGTTCTGATTTAGATCCCACATCTTGGGTTCACTCAAAACAGGTTTGTTTTACTTATTACTTGTCTTATTACAATTTTTTGAAATTTGTAGTGATGATCTAGAATGGAATCATTTGAAGGTAAAAACTTAATGGTCATTGATCGTTTGCTTTCTCAGTTACCACAAAGAAACAAAAATACTATGCCTTACTTAAAAATACCTGTTTTTCAGCTGAACAGATTAGTGAACTATGTAAACATTGGAGTTTGGTGAATTGAAAGGTCAAATGAATCGCTATCAATAAAAAAAATGACAGAAAGCTCTAGTCTGTTTCACAAAATGGTTTGATGAATTATTGAATACATTACACCAAAACTGTTAAATAGTGATTTGCCTAATTTTTGTGGCTCACAGCTACAGCAACACTATTGAGTTCTGATTCATAACAGGTTTGGCTATCAAATATGGATTTTGATTAATGCAATTCGGGTTTCGATAGGTAGAAACAAAATGGGTACTTTTTTGTACTTTAGGAACTGTTTAATTCAAAATTTTACTTCTCTTATTTTTTTTTCCGGAAGGCATTGTTGAAAATAATCACAAATACAGCCGTTGTTTTAAACATTAGTGCTAAGCCTAGTTAAATACATTGTCGGTATTGTGGATTATTTTTTACTCCTGTAGCATTTTTGTATAAAGCAGATATCCCAAGATTGTGCCTTTGGATAGATAGGATAACTGATAAATATCCACTTAAGGTTTATCCATTTTTTTTAAACATTTTTATATTTCTTCAATTCAATATATTTAATAATATTTAAATTAGTTACACCAGTTGAAAGATCAGGTCAAATTAATGATAACAAACAAACTTAAAACAACATAATACAAGATAACGATAACAAACAAACTTAAAACAACATAATACAAGATAAATAAATATCTGATATG